>PVKU01007710.1:0-83395 GCA_004027475.1 Anoura caudifer | reverse complement strand
TGTGTTTATTTGGGTCCTCTCTCTTTTTTTCTTGATGAGCCTGCTTAAAGGCTTGTCAATTTTGTTTATCTTTTCAAAGAACCAGCTCCTGGATTCATTGATCCTTAGAATTGTGCTTTTAGTCTCTATGTCATTTAATTCTGCTCTGATCTTGGTTATTTCCTTCCTTCTACTTGCTCTGGGCTGTCTTTGTTGTTGTCCCTCCAGTTCTTGTAGGCATAGGGTTAAGTTGTTTGTTTGAGATGTTTCTATCTTTTTTAGGTAGGCCTGTATCACTATGAACTTCCCTCTGAGGACTGCCTTTTCTGTGTCCCATAAGTTTTGGGTCATTGTGAGCTCATTTTCATTTGTTTCCAGAAACTTTTTGATTTCCTCCCTAATTTTATTCTTGACCCACTCATTGTTTAATAGCATGCTAATCAATCTCATGATTTTGAGGATTTTGGGTTTTTCCCCTTGGGGTTGGTTTCTAGTTTCAGTCCCTTGTGGTCAGAGAAAATGCTTGGTATGTTTTCAATTTTCTTGAATTTGTTTAGGCTAGTTTTGTGTCCTATCATGTGGTCTGTCTTTGAGGCTGTTCCATGTGCATTTGAAAAGAATGTGTATTTAGTTTCTTTGGGATGAAGGGCTCTATATATATCAGTTAAGTCCATTTCATCTAGAGTGGTGTTCAATGCCACAATATCTTTGTTGATATTTTGTTTGGAAGATCTGTCCATTTTTGACAGTGGGGTGTTAAAATTCCCTACTGTTATTGTGTTGCTATTGATGTCTTTCTCGAAGTCCTCAAAGATTTTCTTTATGTATTTAGGTGCTCCTATGTTGGGTGCATATATATTTACAATGTTTATGTCTTCCTGATGGATTCTTCCCTTGAGTATTATGAAGTGACGTTCTGGGTCTCTCTTTATGGTTCTTCTTTTGAAGTCTATTTTGTCTGATGTGAATATTGCTGCCCTGGCTTTTTTTTCCTGTCCATTTGCTTGGAAAATTTGTTTCCAGCCCTTCACTTTGAGTCTGTGTAGGTCTTTTGTCCTGAGGTGGGTCTCTTGTAGGCAGCATATGTGTGGGTCATGCTTTCTTATCCATCCAGCTACTCTATGCCTTTTGATTGGAGCATTTAATCCATTTATATTTAAGGTTATTATTGATAGGTACTTATTCATTGCCATTGTTTTACCTGTGTTCCTCTCCCTCTCTCTCTCTTTTTCTTCCTTTCCTGAAAGCAGTCCCTTTAGTATCTCTTGCAGAACTGGTTTGGTAGAGGTGTATTCTTTTAGCCTTCTTTTGTCTGGGAAGTTCCTTATTTGGCCTTCTATCTTGATTCAAAGCTTTGCTGGGTAAAGTAGTCTTGGTTGCAGGCCTTTGGTTCTCATTACTTGGAATATTTCTTGCCATTCTCTTCTAGCTTGGAGTGTTTCCATTGAGAAGTCAGCTGCTAACCTAATCAGGGCTCCCTTGTATGTTACTTCCTTTTTCTCCCTTGCTGCGTTTAAGATTCTGTTTGTCTTGGAATTTTGCCATTTTAATTATGATGTGTCTTGAAGTGGGCCTCTTTGGGTTCCTCTTGATTGGGACTCTCTGTGTTTCCTGGATTTGTGTGACTTTTACTCTCATCAAATTAGGGAAGTTTTCCATCATTACTTTTTCAAATAGGTTTTCTATCCCTTGCTCTTCTTCTTCTTCTCCTTCTGGTATCCCTGTTATACGGATATTATTACATTTGATTTTGCCTTGCATTTCTCTTAATCCTTCTTCATTCTTTCTGAGTCTCTTTTCCTTTTCTTGATCTTTCTGGATGTGTTTTTCTACTTGGTCCTCCAACTTGCTGATCCAATTTTCTGCTTCATAAGTTCTGCTTTTCATTCCTTCCACTGTATTCTTCAGTTCAGAAATTGTAGTTTTCATTTCCTCTTGGCCCTTGTTGATAGTTTCTATTTCCTTTTTCATATTGATATTGTTTGCGGTGAGTTCATCGTAGCTTCCCTGTAGTTTCTGGTAGCTCATTGAGAGCTCATGGAGCTTCCTGACAACCATTGCTTTGAACTCAAAATCTGATAATTGAGTTTCCTCCCTTTCATTTAGTATTCTTTCTGGGGCTTCCTCCTTTCCTTTCATTTGGAGATTGTTTCTTTGTCTTCCCATTGTTTATGAGGCTCTTCTTGTTAGGCTCAGTTTCTTAAATTGATCTGTTCTGGCTCCCTGTGTTTATGGCGTGAACTTATGTGGTAGAATACCTGTGAGATTCAGTGGTGCTGTGTCCTTCGGGTATCCGGGTGTTCACAGCTTCCACTGTCTCAGCTGTTGAAATGCCCCCTCTTTGGGACCAACTCTGGTTTTTCCACAGTTCCAGGTTTTTTTGTTTTGTTTTGTTTTGTTTTGTTTTTGTCTCACTCATGGGTATTTAAAAAGAGAAAAGAGGAAGAAAAGAAAGAAAAGAAGAAAAAATGAAAAGAGAAGAACGAAAAGCAGAAAGAAAAAGAAAATAAAAAAGAGAAAGGAAGAAGAATTAAGAGTGGAAAGAAAGGAAGAAGAAATAAAATGAGAAAGAAGTAATGAGAGAAGCAAAAGGAATTGAGCGATAAAAAAGATAAAAATAATTAAAAAGAAACAAACAAAACACACCAACTCTTGCTGTTATCAATCATGCCATACCAGTTTTTCTGGTGTTGTTGGGTGCAATGGCTGATGGGTGACGGTATCACTTTTGTCCCTGTTCAGCACTCAGTTATCTTTGGGCTACTGTCCTCACAGCTAGCCAGGAGCCTCTCCACACAGGGCCTCAGGCATATCTTCTGAGGCAGCGTGTGCCCACTGCGGTCGTGCGCAGGCACTTATGATCTCCCAGCCTTCAATGCACCTGCAGCGTCTGTAGTGTGGGCGCGAATCTACCCCAACTCAGGTCGCGTGTACGTGCCTAAGATCTCCCAGCCATCCACGCAGGGGTGCCGATTGTCACGTGGGTGCCTATTGGTCACCATGCAGGTCCCCGAAGGTGGGCCAGCATTGAGCGCCTGCAGCGCAGGTCCCTGGTGTAGCGTGGGCGCCAAGAGACCGCAGCGCAGGTCCCCCGGTGGCGTGCTGGCGCTGATGGATCCCTGTTCAGCTGTCCCCAATGGCGAGTGGGCGCAGACAGTCGTGAGAGCTCTGATGGCAGTTCTCCCAGGGCTGTGAGATCTTAACTCCTCTCTGTGAGATTTCAAGCAACCAGGTTTATCCCGGTGCTACTGAAATCTTATTTGGCTGGGCAGGGAGCGGTTGACCTGGCTCCTGCCCTAGAGTCTTATGGCCAGCGCTGGCCCGGGATCTCTGCCCCTGCCCTGGTCTCTGCGCTGCTGGAGTACTCTCCTTACCGTCTGGTTTTTCAAAGTCCACTGCAATTTTTGATCATCTGTTTTCAAATATGCTATGTTTCTGGTATCTGTTTGCTCTGTTCCACCGTAAATTGGACAGGTTTTTCTCCTGTGTGTAGGGGGAAGTGGAATGTGCTTCCTCCTACCACACCGCCATCTTCCTTCTCTCTACAAGCTTTTTAAGTTAAATTCTGAGTA
Source organism: Anoura caudifer (assembly GCA_004027475.1). Lineage (NCBI taxonomy): Eukaryota > Metazoa > Chordata > Mammalia > Chiroptera > Phyllostomidae > Anoura > Anoura caudifer. The sequence goes on along the minus strand of PVKU01007710.1, from coordinate 79,844 downwards.
GGGAGGTGAAGGAGAAAGGCAGTCAGTCACTGGAGGTCCAATGAGCTGATGTTCACACTTGACAGAGGATGTGGCTTGCATCCATTTTGTTTTGGCTTTTTGGGTATGACAATACTATTATTAGACACCTCCTTGTGCAGATATTACCTCATTTAATCCTCACAACAACACTGCAAGAGAGGCATTCTGTGTATTAGCTTTCTTCTGTCTGTAAATGAGAGGCATCCAGTTTAAATCAGCTTAGACAAGAGGAGAATTTGTTGGCCCCTGTTCATGAGAAGCAGAGTAATGGGGTTTGTCACAGTCATGACTGGGCCTAGGGCCACAGATAATATGGGGATATGGGCCAAATTTTTTCTCATCTCTCTCTCTCTTTTCTCCTTTTGGATCCCCCTTTCCTCTAGAAGACAGACTTCTTGCATGTAGTGGGGATAAGTCACAGTCAGGGTCTGCTTTGCATATTTCTAGCTCCAAGGCTGTCAGACAATGGGCCTTCTCTGCTAGTTCCAGTCCTGCTAGTTCCAGTTAGAACAATACAGGAGAAGGCTTCTGATTAGCCTACTTGGGTGAGTTTCATTCCTGAGTGGGCAGGTGAATGGGATACTCTGATTGGCTAGGCCTATGTCACATGCTGCATGGCTGAGTAAGAAGTGGGCAGAGCCTGCTACCAGAAGAAGAGAGTCAGGTTTGAAGATTCCTGGTTAATCACAAACAGTAACTACTACATTCCCATTCCCATTTTACAAAAATATGAACTGAGGCTGAGAGCAATACATCAAGTGGCCCAGATGATATATATCATCTATCATCTATATCTATCATATATATGATATATATGGTTACAATATCCATATATTTAGATATATGATGTACATCATATATCCATATATTTAGATATATGATATACATCATATATCTATATATTTAGATATCATATATAATATACCATCTATTTAGATATACTCAGAATATATCTAAGACTCTCAGAATATATATATATATATATATATATATATATATTTAGAATGTTATATTTACTCAGAAAAAAATACATATAGTTGCAGAGCCAGGATTTAACCCCCATACTGTGGCTCTTACCAAATAGAAGTGCCTCTTATTCATGTGGCAGGACTGGAGGAAAAAGCCAGAGATCAGAACTAGTTTTCTGGAAGGGAGTTATAGAAGAAGCTACTGATGACCTAGGATCCCTTCCCAGGCTGGTGCAGCAAGCCCTTATTGCTGTGACACTTATATCTGCTTCTTTTCCTGACAACTGCACTCAGCTGTTTAAAAATACCAATAGAAATACCTGGAAGTTCCCCACACCTGCAGTGGCCAGCAGCCAATGACCAACTTATGTGGAAGCAGAAAACCCACCCCCTTGTCTGAAGGTGGGTAAGTCTGTTGTCTCCTCACTCTCCAGAGCTCCCTATAGGATCAAGATGAGGTGAGATTTACAGCTCAACCCACAGCTCTATTCTCCCTTCTTGTGCTTCTCTTACTCCTCTACAGATTCCTCTTGAGAGGCCTTCCTTATTTATTTACTTGCATAAACCCGTCTCAGCTTCTGCTTCAAGGCAACCAATCCAAGACAGGTATTAAAAGTCAAAGTTCAGATTGCAAACTTGGCTATCAATCCATGGGTGCCAAGGAGGAACAGGAATCACAATAATAATGCTGGCTGTCTTCAAGATATCAGAAAAGCAGGGGTTCTGAGAAAAGACAGCGGAGGTAAGAAGGGACAGAGGGGTGCTGGAAGCATTTGTTTAGATTCTGGCAAAATAACATAAAATTGAATATTTTAAAGTGGTATTAAATGCATTCGCATTGTTGTGCAACCATCACCACCATCCATCTCCAAAACCTTGTCATCTTTCCAAACCGAAACTCTGTATCCATCAAACAACTTTCCGATCCCTGCAGCCCCTGGCAACCACCATTCTACTTTCTGTATCTATGAATTTGACCACTGTAGGAACCTCATATAAGTGGAATCATACAGTAATGTCTTTTTGTGGCAGGTCCATTTCACTTTGCATAATAAACTCAAGGTTCATTCATGTTGCCCAGGTGTCAATACTTCATTTATTTTTAAGACTGAATAATATCGTATTGGTATGGCTATACCACATTTTGTTTATCCATTCATCTGTCAACGGACATTTGGGTTGTTTTTACCTTTTGAATATTGTGAATAGTGCTGCTATGAACATAGGTGTACAAATACCTGTTTGAACCCCTGTTTTCAATTCTTTTGGATAAATACCTAGAAGGCATAATTTTATGTTTAATTTTTGGAGGAACTGTCATACTGTTTTCCACAGAGGCTACACCATTTTATATTACTGCCAGTAGTGCACAAGAGTTCCAATTTATCCACATTTTTGCAATACTTGTTATTTTCTTTCTTTCTTTGATAATAGCCACCCTAATGGGTGTGAAGTGGAGGCAATTTTGGAGGCAAAAGCCTGAGAAGCGTCCTCACGTCTCTCTGCAATGGCTGCTGGGATGGAGGGCCAGGCACTGAATTGCCACTAAGAGCAGCCTGATGGTGTCCAGGTCAAGGGCTCTGGGCCCATGTCTGCCTTCTCCACCTCCATCAACACTGCAGAGGTAAGATGCTTCACTGTCTCTGTTGTTTAGATTTTCCTTTTTATTTTTCTAAATCCCTTTGCCCATGGGTGCAGACAGAACACCATTGGGCTGGAGAGGAGGACTCTTTTAGTGACAGATTGCTCTATGCTTACATGTAGCTCCATGCTCTGGCAAAGGGCCAGGTGGCAGCTTGTCAGTTCTCTCATCCCTAAGGCTGATTCTCTCCAGGAAGCCCTCAGACACCTGGAGGGTGAGTTCTCCAACCTCTGGGGCTGCTCTAGCAGGGGAATCCCACTGTGAACCCAGCCAAGCTCAGTGTGATTTCCCTCCACTTGTCCTTGTTCTTAGTTTAGGTTCCCCTAAAAGTGGACCTGAGAGGAGGATTTCAGTGTGGGAGGTGAGCCCAAGAAGTACAGTGAGAGGAAGTGAGACAAGAAAGGAAAGCCAAGGAAGGGTGTGTCAATGAGTAGGTTTCCACTGTGGAAACCAGGGCTCAGTTCCACAGAGGCCCTTCTCACAGACTGGAATATGGCTGAAAATTGTCCCGTTGAGAGGGGAGGAAGCTGGGCATTTTCCCACCACCTCCTGGCCCACATTGTTTGAGGGTTGTTCCAGAAAGTGCTAACTCCCTGGCACTTCCACCCTGCTCAAACCTGCTGTGAGCACTGCAGCCAGAGAGTGCCCCAGGCAGAAGGATAGAAAAAGCAGCTGGTGTGTGACCCCTGGGGTAGGCTGAGAGGATACAGGTGAGGTGCTGACAGCATCCATGACATTTTCCTTGACATTAAAGGGTGTTGAGGAAGGTGTTGACATCAACCTGGAGGAAGGTGTTAAGGTCAGGATGGAGGGTGTGGTCCTAAGCTTGGACCTGGTGAACAATTTTAGACTCTTATTTAGTTTTGACTAATATTTACTGAGTTTCTGCTTCAAGGCAGGCACTGAGCTAGGAATTTTTCTCTGCAATAACATATTTGACCCTTGTGACAAGTATGTGAAAGAAAATATTGTTAGCTGCAATTTTGCAGATGGGGAAAAGATTCAGAGAGGTTAAGAAGCTTCCAGAGGGTCATGCAGGCCCAGTTCTGTCTGTCTTGGTGAGTCAGGCATTCTACCGCTACCCCAAGAAATGTACCCCTACTGGCTTTGAGGATGGCTCAGAACTGAGAGGGCTGGAAAGTTCTGCTGGATGACACACCCAGGCCCCCAGATTGAAATTAGCCTGTGTAGATGGGCAGTGTCATCAAAAGGACATTGCCCTGGGGTGAGGTAGTAAATTGGTGCAGTCACTATGAAAAATAGTATAGAAGCTCCCCCAAAAATTAAAAATAGAACTAGTATATGATCAATTAAAAATTAAAAGTAGAACTAGTATATGATCAAAAATAGAACTAGTATATGAGCAATTTTACTTCTGAGTATATGCCCAAAGGAGATGAAATCACTATCTAAAAGACATATCTACAACCCCTATGTTCATTGCAGCATTATTAACAGTAGCCAAGATATGGAAACCACCTATGTGTACACCAGTGGATGAGTGGATAAAGAAAATGTGATACACACACACACATATCTCACACAAAAGAATATTATTCAGTTATGAGAGAGAAGGAAATCCTTCCATTTTCAACAACATAGATGGATCTTGAGGGCATAATGCTATGTAAGATAAATTAGATAAAAAAATAAAATACTGCCTGGTATCACTCATATGTGAAATCTAAAAAGAAAAGTCAAACTCATAGAAACAGAGAGTACAAAAGTGGTTGCCAGAGCGTATGGATGAAGAAATAAGGAGAGACTGGTAAAGGGTACAAACTTTCAGCTATGAGATGATTAAGGTGTGAGGATCTGAGGATCTGATGTAAAGCATGGTGACTGTGTTTGATAACACTGTGTTGCATTTGATGAGCATGTATGTCTGGTCACCATGATATTGAGGTCTATTTGGGAAAAGTTCAGCCATTGTTAATATAAGGAGAATGGTTTTCGAGACATTAATGCAACCTGGCAGCCAAGGAGAGTGGACTGGAATGTGCATGCATGAACAATGACAACTTCACTGTATTAGTCAGTGGGAGTGGTAGATGCCATTGAGTGAGCATGTGTACTGTGTGGCCACTGCATTTAACATGACTGAGTGAGTAGAGGAATGAATAGAAGAATTTTGTGTTAAGCTTGAACATTCCTCTATTGAAACTATTCAGATGATACAGTAGGCTGCAGCTCTGGGTAACTGCTTATCGATAGCTTCATCACAACATGCCTACTTATGCATTATGTCTTGTGCAGAGTTTTTTTTTTTTTTGGCAAAACATCAAATCATCTAGGTGATTCAGCCACTGCCCCCCCCCCCAATAGCCCAGATGTGGCACCCTGCTAATTCTGGCTTTTCCCAAAATGAAAATCACCTTTGAAATGTTTCCTAGGCCAGCTCAAATAGTTGCACTATTTGAAGGTAGAATAGCGGAGGGTAGAATTCTTACTACTGATCTTATTCTTTTGTTTTCTTTTTTGTTGAGATAAAGCTACTTTTCTGTTTGTAGCTGTAGCCCTGTATAGCCCCCTCCCCTGCAATCACCACACTGTTGTCCATGTCATAAGTCCTTTCTCCTTTTTGCTCAACCACTCCACCCCCTAACCACTCCCCTTAGCTGTCATCCTGCTCTCTATCTATGAGTCTGTTTCTATTTTGTTTGTTAGTTCAGTTTGTTCATTAGATTTCACATATAAGGGAAATAATATGGTTTTTATCTTTCTCTGATTGGCTTATTTCACTTAGCATAGTGTACTCCAGGCTCATCCATACTGTTGCAAAGGGTAAAATTTCCTTCTTTTTTATGGCTGAGTAGTATTCTATTGTGCAAATGTCCCATAGTTGTTTTAGCCACTCATCTACCGATGGACATTTGGGTTGCCTCCACATCTTGTTGATTGTAAGTAATGCTGCAATGAACATAGGGGTGCTTATGTGCTTTTGAATTAGTCTTTTGGGTTTCTTTGGATTCCCCAGGCAAGGGAAACAAAAGAAAAAATAAACAAATGGGATTACATCAAACTAAAAAGTTTTTGCATAGCATAGCAAAGGAGACCATCAACACAATAAAAAGACAATCCATGGAATGGGAGAGCATATTCACCAATACATCTGATAAGGGGGTAATATCCAAAATTTATAAAAAATTTACAAAACTTAACACCAAAAAAACAAACAATCCAATTAAAAAATGGGCAAAGGACCTGAATAGATACTTCTCCAAAGAGGACATACAGATGGGCAATAAACATATGAAAAGATACTCAATGCCACTAATCATCACAGAAATGCAAATTAAAACCACAATGAGATAAAGTACACAAATCTTGTGTCAACTGATGAATATTTACCTATGTTGCATCCGTGTAATCACCACCCAAATCAAGATATTGAATATTCTCATCATCCTAGAAACTTCCCTTGGTTCCCTCCTTCCTGGTCAATAACCTCCCTTCTTCAGTTAACTGCTGTTCTGACATCTGTCACTATGGATTAGTTTTGCCTGTTCTTGGACTTCATATGAATGGACTTGTACAGTACATACTCTTTTTTGTATCGGGCTTCTTTTACTCAACATCATAGCTATGATATTTATCCGTACTGTTGTGAATACTTTGATCTTTTTCATTGCTGTATATTTCTCCATTAATGAAATATATCAGATTTTGGTTTTTCATTCTCCAATTGATAGACATTTGGGTTTTCAGTTTGGGGCTATTATAACTAAAGCTTCAATAAACATTCTTATGCATGTCTCTTGTTGGAAGAGGAACTCATTTCTCTTGTTACTCCCAACTTTAATGTGAAAATAAATGTTATCAGGTAAGAACACCCTTCCCTTTCTCAAAGCCTACAGGGTCACCTTCTGTTTCTTGTTCTTTCCTCCTTACTTGAAGGTTAGTGAAGAGATAGCTTTCTTACATCAAGCCACCCCCACCCCAAGAGATGTACTTCACCAACCATCCTCTTACCTGTCCATGTCCCTAGGACAGCTTTTCTTTCAACTTGCCTCCATCTAAAACAAAACAAAACAAAACAAAACAAAACAACAACAAAAACAAAACCAAAAGAGAATATTACAATACAAACTAAATAAGCTCTCGACTCTCCATCGTATTCTTGCTATGATTCTGGATTTCTCATGTCCCTCTGAGTAAAGAGTCTTGAAAGCATAGTATACACCTATGAACACTACTTTTTTCTTTTATTTACTTTTCATTTCACTGACATCTGACCTCAGCCACCACCACACTTCTGAAATTGCCTGGACCAAGGTCATTGTTGACTCCCTTTGCCAAAGCCAAGCTTCATTGTACTGTCCTCCTCTCATGTATTTTGACCTCTGTGCTGGTTCAGGCCTCAGAGTCTGGTCCCAGTTCAAGGATAGGTGAAAGTGATGACTAGGGCCTGGTTCAAGGTTGCTTTTTAGTTGGGCTGACCTCTGAAGCAACAACTAAACTATACAAAGGATTGAAATGAGACATTGATACCAGTGGTAGGTGTCTCTCCATTACCTTTCTGGAGTCTCCTGAGGCATGCCTACACCTTAGTGGGTCTTGCTCTCTGTGGGGACTGAAAGAATCTTCAGGGCAATAAATGGTGGGCTCACTGCCTTCCGTATCCATGGCCATGCCAACACTCTGAAACAGCTTAAACTACCCCCTGAGGCAATGTTGCTCCCCAGATATCTGGTCAGATTGTCCCAACTCAACTCCAGGTTCTGTAGTTCTTGCTGTACCTGCACCAAGCCATCTCCCTTTATGGTCACCTGTACTGTGGGTTCCAGAAGGTTTTACAATGTCTACTGTAGGGCTTTCTGCGGGCAGACCTGGCCATGGCCTTCTTTAGCCACTCTGCTCCATTTGTCCCCATTGTCTGAGTTTAGGTTCCCCTGAAGCTGACTGGGCAACAAGGACTCAGGTGCAGGTAGCTGACATGGAGATGATGCCAGAAAGCACAGGATAGCTAGTAGGGAGAATAAGACAGGGAAGAGAGAACCAAGCCAGTAAAGTGGGTCACTGCAGTGGGCAACTGGAGCTCAGTCCCCTTTGGGGGTCCTCTGAGAACCTGTGTGGGATGCAGCTTAGAACTGGGAAGGCTGAGATATTTATCCAATGTCTCCTGTTCTCTCCTCATCCACTGCTAGGCTCAGGGATGCTCCTGGGGGTTAAGTTCCTACCTTCCATGTTGTGCCTGCACTTGGCTGAGCAATCTCTTATGGGGCTAGAGAAAGCCCCATGACAGAGAGAGACAAACGTACTCAACTCTGAAGCTGTCAGCATTCACAGGAAGGAACAACCCTCAACTGTGGGTGAGCTCAGAGGTGGGCTGCACAAATAAGGGGAAGGGTCATCGACAGCATGGGCTATGCCTGTGTCTCTTCCTCCTTGAAAGTCTGTCTTCCTATAGCCTATGTGAACATTTCTCTCCTGGTTTCCTGAGTGTCTGTCTGGCTGTTCCTTCCTAACACACTTTTCAGACTTCTCTCTTCCTTTTAATATCATGCCTAAATTCTAAACTGGTACCCACTTCAAGTCCTTCTAGGCCTCTCAATCTGCACTTCTAGAGGGACCTCATATACCTCCAGAGCTTCAGTCTCCGCTGAAGCACAGAACTCTTAGTTGCAATCCAAAGCCTCATATCTAATTTCTCCACTTAACATCTCTACTTTTAGATGCTTCACAGGCTTTTCAAGTGAACATGTCCAAGATTGAACTCATGAACCACCACCCTGTGACCAGCAAACCTATTCCTCTTCTGTATTTCTTGTGCCCAGGGATGGCACCACCATCCTTCTAGGCTCTCAAGCCTGAAACTTGAAACCTACTTGTGGTAGACAGTGTTGGTTGGCTGACCCAAACACCATTCCTGATAATGTTATGGTCCTGAGACCATGGGCTACAGTGCTGGCTGATAAATTTTAAGCCGATCTTGTACTCTCCAGATTTCTCTCTTCTGAATGTGTCCAGTTTGCCAACAACTTTTTCAAAGTATGACTTTTCAGAACTGAGCTGAATGTTCTAGGAGTGGTCTTGACAAGAATGGGACAAAGTAGTACCATCCCTTCCTTTTTTATAGACATCTGTGGATTATAGCCTAGGGCAGAATTCTTTTTTATTTTTCCAGTCACCAAATTCCACTCTTTACTCATACTGAGCTTACTGTACTTTACATTTTTTAAAAATCTGGGATGTTGCTAAGCTACATTTCTTACACCCTATACCTAGGCTTCTTCTTTATAGCTTGAGGACAGTACTTTATATATATATTTTCCTATTAAATGTCACCATCCTTTAATCCTAATTTGTATTGGAACTGAACTTGATTCTTACACTTTTTATTTTAAAATTTAAATTAATTTACTACAATTCCAGTAAATCACCTTAAAACTTTTATGGAAGAAGATGAAGGGGCATAAAAATAAATAAGTGAATACCATTTGTACAGAGTCACTCTGTGTAACAGTCTATTGAAACATGATTGAATCCAAGTGGATTATCCAGTCTTTTAACTACCCTACCACCTTGGGGGCAAACAGGAATTTGATAGGTTTATGTATTCCATTGGTCCACTTGTTCCACGCAGAAAATTGTTGAAGAGGCCTGGAGGGGAGTATGAAAGTGTATCACCTACTTTGGGTTTTATGAGATTTAATTTAAGTGTCCTCCCTTCACCACCACCACCTGGTTACAGCAGGGTTGAGAATTGGCAAGGGCAAGAGAGGGTCAGATGGGGGAGGGGGAAGGCTTGTGTGTATGTCTCTGCCCTTCCACCAAATCCAAATAATTTCTTTTTGGGTTACTTCCTCTTTAACATGGTTAGTGCTTCTTCTCCCCTCCACTAGTGCAGAAAATAGAGGCAGAGTGGTTCTTGGGCAGACATGAGTTGCTGCTAGGCCAGTCAGAGGGTGGTGTGACCCTTGCCCCTGCGGGATCCACAGGAGCTCCCTGCCAGGAGTTTTCTTGGTGACAATGCAGCGATGCAGGGCACACTTTTCTATGGCCCTGTGCTTTCTCTTTCTTCCTGCATTAAAATTTGATTCACTACATGTCAACCTATTTATTAAGAAACTCTCAGGTTCTGTTACCTCGGCTCCATGCCTGCCGTCAGCTCGAGCCACCGTTGTGTTCTCATCTATCCTTTGTACGCGCTAAAACACCTCATCTGGGTTTCGGAACACATGCAGCAAGCGGAAAACACGCAGCTGGCGGAGGTAAATGTTCCAGCATGCAACACACCCGACTTGCCTGGGAGTGTGGGTGGCACCCACTTACCCCGTCTCTTCTCTTTCTACCCCTCCCCCCAGACGAATTGAGCGATCCTCTGAACTCGTGTTTACTTCTAGCTTCCACGACCTTCCCCACTAACTCACTCCATATGTTAATTTCTCTGTCCTTTACTCCAGCGGGCAAACCTCAGGGTTAATACTTCAGTCCCCCTTTCCAAATCGGGGACTGAACTTTCTCCCCTCCCTTCCCTTTCCTTGACAGAGACCAGGAGCTCTTAACCTTTTCTGTGCCATGGACCCGTGTGTCTTCATTCTCAAACTTTAAAGTGAATAGAGAATGACCCCAGGATCTCATTAAAATGCAGATTATGATTCAGTAGGTCTGGGTGGGGCTCGAGATTTGCATTTCTAACTAGATCCCGGGTGATGCTGCTACTGCCCGGACCACATTCTAAGTAGCAAGGTCTCAGGGGCTTTCCAACTGGTAGGGGGGGCGAGAAGCTGCACTCATACCCTCCTCCCTCCTTCCTCTCTACACTCACCCCACCTCCCCTAGCGCCAAGGAAAATCTGTGGTCACATTTGATGCATAAACAGAATCCGGCAGGCGCATAGCATCACAGGTGCGCGTCCAGCCCTGCCCCAGCGCTGCCGCAATTCATCAGCTCTCAACAAATGCTTCTTTATAATCGGGAAATAGAAACCTTCTCTACCCGAGCCGGGAGTGCTGCCTGCGCTCCTCCCACCTTTCCGGGACGATGCGCTTGGGGTGGACTTAAGGCGGGGCAGCTTCATAAACCAGGGGGAAAAAGAGCGAGAAAGCCAGAGCCAGAGAGAGAGCGAGAAAGAGAGAGAGAGAAAGAGAGAGAGGGAGAGAGAGGGGGAGATAGAGAGAGAGAGAGGGGGAGAGAGAGAGAGAGAGCGCGCGAGAGAAAGAGAGCGAGAGCGAGAGCGAGAGATGAAACAATTAAACCTAGAGAGCCAGGATTGCTCCAAGGAACAGGCTTTCAGAGGCAGCGGGGTCTGGCTTTTTTCCAGGCTGTGGGATCAGCCAAAGGGCGCGGGCCTCCTTTCCTCAGCATGACAGGTGCGCCTGGGGCAGGCGCAAGGCTCCTGGCTTGTCCTTTGCCCATCGCCCCCACGTGAGTGAAGAATGAGTCGCTGTTGATAGGGTAACAACCACATGCAATAGGAAAATACAGCGAAAAGCCATATTCCTTGTAGTCCAGCGTTGGAGCTGTGCCCACTCCCAGATTCTTCAGATCACAGTTTTGAATCGCACTGTTCAGAGGTGATCGGGAAGCTGCCTTTTGGAACATTTTCCTTTCTTCCTCCCTCTCTCTCTCCCTCCCTCCTCACCCTTCTCTCCCACTTTGAGACTCTTCCTTTTGTCCAGTTAATTTGCTCATTTAATCTAGAGCTGAACACTGGACAGATATTTATAAAATAAAAATAACTAAATACTGTTAGGTCCCAACTTCCAACCTGATACAGACATAAGCCACAGCATTACATTTAAAATTAACATTTTTATTTATTCATGTTTTAGGGAGAGAAGTAGGGAGGGAAGAAGAGAGAGAGAAACATCGATAAATTGCCTCTCCATCAGGCCCCAACCAGGACTGGCCCAGAACCCAGGCATCCAAATGGATACCTTTTGCTTTGCAGAACGACACTCAACCAACTGAGCTACACTGGTTAGAGAAAATTCGTAATTTTTTAAGAGAAAGAAAAGAATCGTTCTAGAGCAGTGTTCTCAAAGTGTAGCCCCAGGACAAGCAGCATCAGCATGGTGGAGGGAGCATCAGCATAGGGTAGGTCTGGCCCCACCCAGACCTACTGGGTGGAGGGCTGCACTTGAACCCTCTTCCCCCCCTCACCATCTTGCCAAATCAGACACTCTGGGGGTGGGGCCTGGCTGCCTCTGTCCTAACAAGTCCTCCAGGCTTAAGTTTCAGAAACACTCACCTAGAGAAAGAAATGCAGACCCCATAACCTAGGTCTACATAATGTATGGGTCATAGAGCAGGAGGGCAAAGGGGAATGAACATGCTATGTCTCCTGGGATGGGGAAAATGCATAAATGGTCTAAAAGATTCCATAAGGTTCTGACTTCATATGCAGACTAGGCCAGGTCACTGCAAGCAAGAAGCTGCAGGGAGGCCATTGTTTCATGGCAGTGGTTCCTAGTTCTGTTTTGTAACCCACCCTCCCACACTAACTGCCAGGAAACAGAATTGTCTACTTTGTGCTAATAAGCTGCCTTGGTTCTTCTAACATGTGGAACATGATAACAGCATGGAAGGATGAAATATCTGGAGTAGTTAAGTAATCAAGGCAGGAATAATTAGGTAGACCAAACCCCAACAGAAATAATCCATCTTTTGGAAAGAAATGACATTTTGAAAAATTTAGAAATCTTCATCAAGCTATTATGCTGCTGAAATATATAAGCACTTTGCATTATGTTTTCTTTCCCTGCAACATGCAACACATGTGAGAGTAATTACGGGATTTCACTCTGTCCTGAGCACTTCATCTCAATGATGGTGGCGCTGGACACTGGAGACTAATATAAATAACTCATCAATTATCTTTCCTAAATAAATTGTGTCTGGGTTCAAAGAGAATATTATTTTGTATTCAGGTATTGAAAACAGTTTTGCTAAATGTTTCCAGCCTTTGGGATGTTTTTATTGTTATATGAGCAGGGGAAGCAAAACAGTTCTCATTTCAGAAGTTTCCACGGACCGTGAGGGTTCCTTCTCTTCTCTGCCCTTCTTCCCACCTCATTGCTTGATATTTGTGATTAACCTGCTCTGTGAAATATGGGAGCTCTTACCCTAGAATGCTGGAGAAGATTTTAGCAGATTATTTTCTCCTGTGAAAAATGGCCTTTGTCATCAGTGACTCAGAGAGGATACTGGTGTGTGCAGATATATGAATTAACAAGGGGCACTGTGGTGCACTCAAGAGACCAGAGGTGTGCCCTTGAATACAGGGTATAAGCAATGTGAGCCTCCGTTTCCTCACCTGTACAGTGAATGGGGTCAGCTCAAAGCCATCTTGGTGCCTTTCACTCTTGATTCTACAAGGATGAATTCTAGGCATTCCGAACATCTCCAAACTGGTCCCAGAGGAATGAATAATCACAGGAATGTGGTCTTGTGCTTCTACTGGAATGGCTGGCATCAGTATGTGAGGAGCAGGCATTTCTATGTCTGTCATGTGGCCCCCAACTCTGCACACATGCACACACACACAGCTTTTAAAAGTTTCACTGTGCATCTTCTTGGCTCAGGACTTGCTCTTCCTGTCATGAGTTTGAAATGGCTGCACAAAGATCCACCCGGCTTTAGTGAGTGTAGCACATTTAGTCCCAGCCATCGCTTGGAGCAACTGGAGCACGGAGTTTAAATGACTTCTCATAAACTGCTATAGGAATGTGGAGCGAAACAGGCAAGGAGACTGTGGACCCGCATTCTCTACTTTGGTAGGCCACCTGCTGACTCCAGTTTTCCCCTCCCGCCCCTGCTGCTCTGCAGGTCATCCTGAGGTCAAAGACTCTCCTTCCCCAGGTACTTCTTCATGGTAGGGCTCTCCCAGGTGACAGGGGCAGAGGTATCTTGCTAAATCCCACACCAGCCATCCACAAGTCTGGTAATTTTCACAAGAGACCTAGTGGTCTCAGGCCACTTTTCAGCAAGATTTAATAGCACAAGACCATTTGTTGCGAGGCCTCAAGCTACCGGGAAGAGAAGTGTTTGCAAATCTGCGGTTTGGAGAAAGCTGCACTCAAAACAACAATTCAGATCTTAATTTACAGCCTGTGGATTTGCAGGGAAGAGGATTTCTGGTAAGATGGCAATTAATGGGGCTTTATTCCAAAGCCTAGTTCATTTCCTGCCTTTTAACTCCTTTGCTGCTGTCTCTTGGAGCCACTGCCTTAGGTGGCAAATTCATTTCATGAATGAATGAGGTTGTTCATTCATTCATTCATTCATTCAATCAACATCTACAAAACAAAGACTAATTTACAGGTGTCTTAGGTTCTGGGAATTATGGATGAAAAAGATTTGGTCCCTTGAGGAACCTTTTAGGCCTTGAGGAAAGGTGAGCCTAGTGGGTAGAGATGGGCATTATAAGTGCAGATACACATTATATATCAATAGCATGGTAAGTGCTCCTAAAAAGGTAGGTAGAGGAGTATTGGTTGCAAACTTGTAGTTCAAGGAGCAAATTTGAGCCCTGAGACTGGTTTCCTTTGGCCTACAGAACATTAAAAAATGAACCCAACATTTAGACCCTGAATGATTTCACAAAATAAGTCATGATTTTTGGTTTTTCTTGAATCATTTGAAGATCAGGCAATTTTGGGCCTGCATTGGAGACAAAAACAGTGCAACAATGCTGAGTAGTGGCTGCCCCCTTTTGATGGGACTTGCCCTGTCCAGGTGGACACAGTGCCCAGGATTCCCATGAAGTACACGTATGCCCTTTCTCACACATCTCCTCTGGCAGCTGTAAGTATCTGAGTTTGTCACTTTTGGAATTGAGGACAGTGGAGGGTCTAAGATGGGAGGAGTTATTTACTGGGGGAGTATTTATGTGTCACTGTCAGGGTGAGTTACTCAGATAAGTCCATAAGCTCTTACAGGAGATGGCCTTTTTTTTTTTCCTGGGCATCCCAAACTTCTGCCCCATTCAACCACTGGCACTTCTGGGAATGGGTAGGCTGTTTTGTGCCTTTGGAGCTGTGCTATCCACAAGTGGTAGCTGCTAGCCACATGCACATATTTACATTTAAGTTAAAATGAGCCAAAATAAAATAAAATTAAAAATTTCATTTCTCAGTTGCTCTAGCCACATTTCAAGTACTTATTAGTGAGTGACTACTGTTTTGGTACACATCAGAACATTTTCATCATTGCAGAAAGTTCTAATGGACAGCACTTCTCTGGGGTTTTGCTTTAAATGGTACTGTCTTTCCTTTGGATGAAATCGAATACCTTGCCTGCAAGTAGCCACCCTTCTTTTAAGAGATGATGTAAGCATCCTCTTTCCTTGTAAGCCTCCCCAGACATCTCCTCCTAGGTGGACTTGTCCAAAGCCACCTCTCTATTCCCATTATCTCCCCCTTACAGCACTTCTCTGTCTGCACAATTTCTCCCTTACAGCACAAAAAACACCTACTTTTGACATCTGTGACCTTGTTTTAACTAGAACTTAGCCCAGAGGTAGTTCCATTGACACATGCTCAGTAAATGTTAGGGGACTAAATGAGTAAGGGCATTGCATCCCAGGAAGTGGGAAGGACATAGTACTGTGGCTGGGACCTGGACTGTAAAAGCCAGAACTAGGGGAGATCGGGAGTAAGATAGGACAGTTCATTGATGATCAGTCCAGTGGCCAACAGCTTGGGGGCAGGGTTGTTGGGGTTCAGACTCAGCTGCCCCAAAGGAAAACCTGATGTCCCAGACCTGTCAGTGAGGCAAAGATGCCAGAGAACTATTTTTACAAGCTCAGACTCAGGTAGAACGCACAGTCACAGCAATTTCCAGCTCGAGCGAGCTGTTACTGCAAACCTCTAAAAAGTCAGTGTCTTGCAACATTGAGCAATGAGCAGCCGGCCTTGTGGGGATAAACTCAGAATCCTTATTTATCAACTCATCTTTTCCCCCCCTCTGCTTCTCTGTTTCCTAGTCTGTCTCATGGGCTCATTCCTGCCAACCTGCTGACCCTCACTCCCCACCAAACACAGGCAATTTATACCTCAAGGTACCTGGGCTTTTCTGGCCATGACAAATACCATGGAAAAGAACACTTATTAAAATAGGAATTAATAATTTAAAATTATGAGAAATGATAGGATGTGACTCTATACTTCTCCTTTATGTGGGCTGGAATGAAGTAATTTTCTTTGTGGAAAGGAATTTCAGTGTTGGGAACCTGTGCCAGCAAAGGTGATGGTGGCTGTGGTATGAAGGCAGAGAGCTTGAATGTGTGTGTGTGTGTGTGTGTGTGTGTGTGTGTGTGTGTATGATCTCTGTGCTTGGGCATACTTTGGGGCTTTTCATCATGAAACTACAATTTTCTCAATTTGGCTACAGATAAAAAGTAATAGGCATTTTTGTTAAAATGCAAAGTATGTTGTCTTCAATTGGGTTCCCTGAAAATAGATTTTGAGATGGAGATGCATACACAGAAGGTTTTTTCCTTTAAAAAATTAAAAAAGCTTTATTAAATTATGATTTACATACTGTAAAATTCACCTGATTTAAGCATACAGTTCAGAGATTTTTCGTAAATTTGCCAACTTGTGCAACCATTACCACAACCCAACTTTAAAACATTTCCATCACCCCAAGAAGACTGCTTGTGCCCATTAGCAGTCACTGCCCAGTTCCACCCCTAACCTCAGGCAACCATTAATCTACTTTCTATCTCTACTGATTTTCCTTTTCTGGATGCTTCATGTAAATGGAATTGTACATTATATGGTCTTTGCTTCTGGCTTCTTTTACTAGGCATAATGTTTTCAAGCATCATCCAGGTTGCAGCATGTATCAGTGCTTTGTTCCTTTCTATGGCCAAATAATATTCAATTGTATGGATATACTACATTTTATTTACTTATTTATGAATGGACATCTGCATTTTTTTCTACTTTTTGGCTAATATGGATAATGCTGCTGTGAACATTTATGTACAAGTCTTTGTGTGGACATATGTTTCATTTCTCTTGGGTATATACCTAAGAGTGGAATTGCTGGTCATATGGTAAATTTATGTTTAACTTTAAAAAAAAAAAAAACACCCTGTCCAATTGTTTTCTAAAGTTGCTGTGCCACTTTGCATTCCCACCAGCAGTGTGTGGGGAGTCCCACTTGTTCCACATCCTCATAAACACTTATTATTGTGTGTCTTTTTGACTCTAGCCATTCTAGTGGGTATGAAGTGTTATCTCATTATGGGATTGATTTGCATTTTCTTAATGGCCAATACTATTGAGAACATCTTTTTATATGCTTATTAGCTGTTTATATATCTTTTTTGATGAATGACTATTCAAATTTGTTTACCCATTTATAAAATTGGGTTGTCTTCTTATTGTGTTTTAAGAGTTCTTTAAAAATGAACTAAAGTGGGGGGGATGAGGGTGGGAGGGGGTGTTCAGGGTGGAGGGGAATAGAGGGGGGAAATGGGACAACTATAATAGCATAATCTATAAAATATATTTAAAAATATTTTCTGAATGCAAGACCTTTATCAGATATCTGACTTCCAAATGTTTTCTCCCAGTCTGTGGCTGAACTTTTCATTTTCTTTTTTTAATTAAATTTTATCTATTTATTTTCAGACAGAGGAGAATGGAGAGAGAAAGAGAGGGAGAGAAACATTGATGTGCCAGAGAAACATCAATTGGTTGCCTCTTGCTCACCCCCAAATGGGGTCCTGGTCCTCAAGCCAGACACGTGCCCTGACAGAGAATCGAATTGGTGAACTTTCGGTTCACAGGCCGGTGCTCAGTCCACTGAGCCACAACAGCCAGGGTTGATCTTTTCATTTTCTTAATGGTGCCTTTTGAAGTGCAAAAGTTTAAAAAACTGATGTAGTTTATTATTTTATGGATTGTGTTTTTGTTGTCATAGCTAAGACCAATCCAAGTCCACAAAGATTTTATATTATGTTTTCTTCTAAAAGTTTTTCAGTTTTAGCTCTAACATTTAGATCCATGATCCATTTTTAGTTCATTTGAGTGCATGGTGAGAGATAAAGACCTAAATTCATCTTTTTGAATGTGTGTATCCAGTAGTCCCAGAATTATTTATTGAAAAAAATTATCCTTTGAGTAGTCTTGGCAACTTTCTTGAAAATTGACCATACTTGTAAGGTTTTTTTGACTCTCAGTTCTCTTCCATTGGTTTGTATGTCTATCCTGAAGCCAGTAACACACTCTTTTGAACTGTAACTTTGTAGTATGTTTTAAATTGTGAAGTATAAGTTCTTCAATTGTATTCTTCTTTTCAAAATTATTCTGGCTATTCTGTTTCCTTCACATTTTTATATAAATATTAGGATCATCTCACTGGTTTCTGAGTGCAGAAGGTTTATTGAGAGCGTCTTGGGAAATGTCCCTGCGACAGGGTAGGGGAGGCAGAATAGGGAAGCCGACCCTTACGGCAGTTGCAAGTGAGGTTATGGGGGACACTGGAGCTGGGATGATCTTTCAGCATTGTCCTAAATTGAGGTGAGGGAGCCAGGACTTTAGAACTCTGTATCATCCAGGGATGGCTGAGGGCTGTCTCCTGGGAGGGGAGCATAAAGTTGGTCAGAGCAGCTCCTTGTGACCAAGGGCAATGCCCATTGAAGGACACAGCTGTGAAAGGTTAGCAGCTAATGTTTCCAGCCACAGGGGGATGGATGAGATGGCCCTGACATGGGCCTCTGTGGTCCCATGTCCATAGTGTCCACTAAGTCTACCCTTATGCTGCTCTGACCTACTTGCTTCTTAGGTAAGTTTGCCCCACTAGGGAAGACCTACTCCAGGATTCTGAATGGTCTTATTTCTTGGGGGATCTCACAAAAGAAGTGTTAGCTGATCTTGTGGCCGTAACTGGTATTCATAATCCCCCCACTCTTATCCATCCATTACAGACACCTCTCACATTCAATTAGGACCTCTGCTAGCACCATGTAGAAAGCTTTTCTGGCAGGGTGAGCCACAGTCTCGTTTCATATGGGTCAGGGCCTCTGGTTATCATGTTCTTTTCAGCCTGTGGCTGCTGTATTTGTTTATATACCATTAGAACTTAATGTAGAATCACTAAGGTTCTACAGGTGAGATTGCAGGAGAGGGTGGTCATAACCAAGACACTTAAGCACTGGGTGGATGAAACTTTGATCAACCTCAACATTCTAGGACATGAGGGTGCTGGTCTTTTTGCATGCCTGGTCTCTCCACAATCAGCACTGGCCCTGCTGGCATGTTGGATCTTGTTGATCTCTCCTGCCAACTTCTGTTCTCACTGGCAAGAGATACTTGGACAGTGGGTCCTGAGGTATGGGGAGCTACAGCCTGCCATCTCCAATAGGAACTTGAAAGGAACCTACATCAAAATTAGAACAATCTCCACCAGACCCAGAAAGTCAGCTCTACTGTGGTTACTCAAGATGAAATCAAATTAAGCAGTAACCATAACCAAAGCCTTACTTTTATTTTTAATTTTCAATCAATCACCTGGACTTTAATGGGTTGCATAGTACAAATAAAGTTGTGTCCTAGGCCTTAGGTGAAAAAGAAAGAACTCAATGACATACTCCCTATTCTTGTGGATTGTAGTTTAGGGTAGTAGTTGGCAAAATACGGCCCACAAGACAAAACTGGCTGATACTAATGACAAAGAACATATAGTCTGAAGAGCTTAAAATATTTGTAATCTGGTCCTCTACAGAGCAAGTTCACCAACTTCTGGTTTGAGAAGCTAGGTGTGCAACTAGTTATATCCTAGCTGCTGTAACAAACTCTAAATCTCAGTGACCTAACACAACAGCAAAAAATTTCCTCTTATTCAGGTTACAATTGAATGTAGGTGGGGGGCTCTGCTCTAAGCAGTCATTCAGGGACCCACTGTAGTAGATACTACTAGGTCTCTTCTCAGTTTCCCTTTATCAGGCTGGTGTTCCCATCCTGTCACCATTGTAAATGTTGGCTGCTAAGCATTCACAGTCGCACCATTATCCAGCTATTTGCCCTGAGTTGACAAGCATCCATTCCACCCAGAAGTGCCTGAGAGGACAAGTAGTCTCCAGGGTAGCTTATAGCCAATGACTGACTGACACAGGGGTACAGATGTCTGGCTCCTTGGCCTAAAGTGGACACAACTCTGTGGAGCCTTTCAAGTTCCAGAGCGCATTGGTGGATCAGAGGCTAAACATTATCCCAAAGTACCCATTTGCTTAGATTCTCCCTTGCCTTATCTTGTTTCTCTCATTCTTTTGCAGGTTTCACCTAGTAGCTTCCTGTCACTAAATCCCTTGTGTAGGAACCCCTGTGTCAATCTCTGTTTTAGGGAACCTGACCTATCTCCTAACATGTCGCTTTGCCTTCAAAGCTACTGTGACATCATTTAGCTAGTAGTTAGCAGACAAGAGAGAGAAGGGTGGGGACAGAGAGAGAGAGGCACCAGCACCGTCAACCAGGCACCCTCGTTTGTAACTATCTCATTTGTTTTGCTCACACTTGATTGGTGAAAGCTAGTCTGTCATTTAGATCAAAGTGGGACTTAAAAATTAGTTTAACTTTGTGCCTTGGAAGAGGGAATAGTTTGGGTGTGTACCTGGCTTGTCTCTGCCCCCAAGGTATATGTCTGAAACATTTCACGAGTGAAATCTCAGATCAAGATCACCAGGCGAGAGCAGATCACAAGGCAGAATGTGATTACTTTCTCAGTGAATGGAATAGCCATTGGGGTGCCCACTTCCTTGTGGCATTTCTTTCCATGTTGGCTTTCTCAGCTCTTCTTTCAGGGCAGGGACCATCACAGAGTCACCTCCCAGCACCTAGCCCAATTCATGGGATATAGAAGGAACTTAATAAATGTTCTGTGAATAAAACCACTTTTGATTGGGGCAGTCTAGCAGACAAGATGGGATGCATGTTGGCCTTGGAATGGTAGAGCAGATTTGCAGAGGTAAGAAGGGTGGGCAGGAGACACTATCCTAGGCAGAACTGGTTTTCAAATGTTGGCTCCTTAAGTTAGTAAAGAATCCAGGAAACAAATATACTTTTTTATGGCCCACAGCCATATCGCCAAGATCTCCAAATAAATAACTCCCTCAGCTTCCGCCAACACAGCTGCGCTGTATGTTAGCAACTGCAAATGCACAGATAGAATTAAAGTTCATCGTCCCACTCTGTCTCACTCCTAAGGTTGTCTTGGTAGCCTCTCTCCACAATGCTGCATTCCACAGTATTAGTCCGTTTTGGTCTCTCTGCCAGCTCATTAGTTTTTGAGTCTGGATATTTCTTGGCTTGATAATCAGCGGCCCCCTTGGCTGGGGGCCTGCCTGGCTCTCATTAGCAGCAGCAGTGCTTGTGGAGATCACAGGGAATCCCCACAGAAGTCATATTTGTAAGTATCTGCTAGAATGATAACGACAAGACCATACAGAAGTGAACAGGAACATCATAATTAAAAACATTGCTTGGTCATCAATGGTGGCTTGCCTTTAATGAATCATATTACAACAAAATTCAAAGGAGACTTAGATTTTCATTGAGAGCTAGCAAGGGCTTTGAGTAGGTTCTTAATGCAAACCAGGCACTTTGGGGTTAAATCTGGCATTATCTTCTTCAGGATCTTGTACTTAATTCTACTAAAACTTCTGTGAATGTTGTCATGTTTGTCAGAGGCAACTTGCCATAGCATTTCTGATGTTAGTTACCATTATTTGCATGTTGGGGACTGACTCACATTTGCTTAATTATTAACACAATGTTTTGAATGCCATTTTTTAAATTCCTGTTGAAATGGTTCCTACTGCCATGGAGATGTCTCTTTTGTGTATTCTTAGAAACAGAAAAATAAACAAGGACCATTGGAAAAAAAAGGCAGCTTTTCCTGATTGCCAAGTGAGACACAACTTTGTTATTGAAGTCTCTTGTTCTGCCTTTGGAAAAAGTTGGGATTACATGTAATTTTCTTCAGTGTATTAGAAAAAAGTAAGATATAAGCTTCCAATTAATTCGTAGAACTTTGAAGTTCCTTTCTAGAATGCCACACTAGAAAACAACACAGCAGGCTGCCAGAACCTGGAGCAGGAACAACCGGAGAGGCATGATTATGGCATGAGGAGCCTTGGATGGCCATGCTTTACCATTTTTCAAACCTGGGCTCCCCTGCTGGCCTCCAAATTACCCACCAGAGGTGACTCAGTCTTCAGTATGCCTTGTGAAACCAACCCTGGTGCCTCATGGTCAATGCACCCCCAGGAGCTCCTGAAGAAGGTTTAGATTCAATGCTCTTGCTTGGCCTTCTTCACATGCTGGCTTTGTCAGTGGAGCATTGATAAAGACTAAACTAGGCCCAGCGTGCTGTAACAAATGCATCTGCCTGAAGTGGGTTTTGAGGACAGAATAAGGGAGAAAGAGGTTCTGTTAAGTTACACAGTCATGGGTTATAATGTAGTACTCGCTATACCTGCCCAAACTCAGAGCAGGTCATACACGACATATTTGGGGGAAATTTGTCCCATGATTATCCTATTGACTGGCCTACAGTGGCATGCTTGCCCTAAAGAAAGTCCCTGAAAAATTACTATACATGGGCCCAGCTTCCTCACCACCAGCCCTCCCCAAAAAGAATAAACTGGGTAGGTGAACCTCTGTCTCTTGCTTGTTGAAGTAGTGGGCTATAGGAATCCAGGTGCAGGATGTGTGCATGTTGTGCCAGTTGGAATCCCTCTCTAGCCTTGATTAGCTCTGCTTAGCTCTCTGTGAATCTCCTGCCAGCCTTCTTCTCCCCAGTGATGCCTGTACCCATCACTTCCCCAACAATGGAGTGGATGTGAAAAAGGACAAGGTTTAGTGAAGCTTCAGGAAGGCTGGGAGAAGGAGGGGAAGCTGTGCACCACACACTTTCAGTTCTAGCTTCCCACCTTCTACTCAGTGGCAGGGTGGCAAGGTTCTTAATGATTATTTTTAAAAAGTGTCAGGCCTCTGCTCATTTGCAAATCATTGTATCTAATTTGCATACCCAATCCTTGGGAGGCTCCAACTTTGAATATGGAAACTGGAACACAGTGTAAATAAGATAAATGGATTAGGTCAGCTGACTGCAACAGTAACCACAGCCCACCCATGGGCCCTGTGCACAGGAAATATGGAGGAGATTTGTCAATCAAGCAATTTCTTTCGATCCTGTAGAAGCAGGATCAAAAGTGTAGAAGCTTTCTACACTTTTGAAGTGCAGAAGCAGGATGTGTGCACATGCACACAGTCTGTGCTAAGAAGCCCTGCTGGGATATAGGTCATCACAAAGTCCCCACATGGTGCTCCTATGGCCTCTTAAGCCCCCAGTGGAGGCAAGAGGAAGCTTGAGGAGACCACCTGCCCTCAAGGACCACTGTCAGAAAGGTTTGTGCCCACAGAGCCTGGATGGTCCGTTGAAAGCCTGTCTCCTTGAACTTACTGACTTAGCAAGATAATAGTTGCTGGGAGGAGGGAATGGGGCTACTCAGGCCTTCTCACCTGCGCTTGTCTTCAGAGGCCCTGTCATCCTGGGGCAGTGGTCTATGCTAGCCTGGCCTGAGCAACGGTATCTGGGGATACTGCTGTCCTGGCTCCTTTTCAGCTGCAGAGACAATTATCCTGGCAGCTGGCCACTTGCTCCTGCCCACCTCTCAGCTCCCTCCTTAGCCTGACACATGAGTCTCTGAGGCTGACCCACACCCTTTCCGGACATGGGTCATCCATCATGGCAATGCAATCCATAGCAGCAGCAGGTGGCTTGTCTTTGTTATCAGCACAACTCAGGAAGCAAGGAGTAGGTGATTGGCTGCTGCAGTGGGATTAGTATGATGTGAAGCATGCACCTTTGGCAATTAGTTAATGGCTTGGCTATGAGAGGTAGGTTTCTTTAGCCTTCTGACTTGGGATTAATGACCTAAGATGACAGATGGAAACTTAAGAGTCTCAGGAAAAGAAAACAAGCCTGGGTGGAGAGAGAGAGTGGGAAAAATGGCCCAACTCCTTGGGGGCTGGGGTGCCAGTGAGAAGAGGAAAATAGTATTGGGTCAAGGAAGAGGGAAAGAGTTTGACCACGGAGGCATCCCATATCTTGCTTTATGAACTGGGGTTTTACAAGGAGCTGTAGACAGGCGTGTGTGTGCGTGCACATACACATGCACAGCCTACCACGCAGAGGTCAGGCAGACTCTAGGTTCAGCTCCCAGGGATACTCTCTGCTGCTTACACCCTTGGTCCAGGACCCCTTTCTGAACACAGTATGCCATCCATGGGCTGTCTCCCTCTCCCAGTCCCCTGGGGCTCAGCTTGCTGCCCTCTCTCTATGATGGGGCACCCTCCTTCCCCTGCCCAGTCTTGGCTGCAAGATAAGCCCCAGTCTTTTCCCTTTCTCCTCTGCTAGCAGTAACACCTGTAGAACCTCCTGGTTTTAGAGTTTCAAGGCCAATCACTTTGGGAGAAAAGTTGAAGGGGTTGGGGGCAGGTTAACTACCCTGCAACAAAAGATGGGGGCATTTATTATTAGGGGAAAGATTGTGAGGAGTGGCCCAGAAATAACACAAGTGGGCACTTCAGAAAAGGTCAAGATTCCTCAATATTCTAACAGCAACCGGGCTGAGGCTAGGATTGAAGGAGGATGTCTTTGAGGGAAGGGTTTAATATGCAGCCTCTCCTGTGTTGAGGCAGAGGCTGCCAGTAGCCTGGAGCACATCATTCTGTCCCAGGCAAAGACACTGGAATGACCTCTCTTGGCTCTGTAGATTAGGGGATTAGATGATAAAGCGGTCTCTTATGACTCCCTGGCGCTGTTCCTCCTGAGAGGAGGATGTGCACAGCTAGCTTGGGCCAGTAGCACAGGCATAATGGAGACATTTGGAGGCCTCCTGGCTGGAGAAAGGCTGTGGAGGAGGAAAAATATTGTTCTCTCTACCCTTCTACATTCTTGGCTGACACTTCCCTGTAATGAAAAGGCAGGTTAACAGGAGAAAAACAAACAAAAGTTTAATAGCTTGTATACCCCCTGTATACATGGGAGAGACCCGGGAAAACCAAGTAACTGCCCTAAATGACCCAAGCCTTAAATATCATCATGTGCTGAAAACAAAAGAAAATTTGGAAGTTGGGGAAGACCAGGTATGCGAGGTGACCAGGAAAATCACAGTAAACAAGGGAAAGACTATTGCAGACTTAAAAGCTGTACCTTCTCCATTAATAAGAGTTTCAGAGGCATCCTCCTTTTCCTGTTAGAGAGGGGGAGACACCTCCATATACATGTAAATGTCTCTTACGAAAGGGTAACTTCTACTCAAGTTTTCAGAGCTTCACCTGTGCCTGCTATTTTTTAAGAATGATCAACATAGGCTCTGGCTGGTGGGGTTCAGTGGATTGAGTGCTGGCCTTTGAAGCAAAGGGTCACCGGTTCAATTCACAGTCTGGGCACAGGCCTGGGTTGTGGGCCAGATCCCTAGTAGGGGGCATGTGAGAAGCAACCACCCACTGATGTTTCTCTCCCTCTCTTTCTCCTTCCCTTCTCCTGTCTAAAAATAAGTAAATAAAATATTAAAAAAGAATGATCAACATAAAATAATTCTTATGCTAAAGAGGCATATTTTGGGGTGACAACTTCTGTTCCCTTTGAGGGTCCATTGTAAACACCTGCATCTTGAGATTCACAATAATGAAGACCAGAAAAGTCCAACTTCAGCTTATTGTTGATGATGATGATGGTGGTGGAAAATTCTCCATGCTGGTCACCCAACCTCTGGGGTGCCTGGCCTGGAATCTCTTCCAGGATCCCCAGCTGAGCTGAAAGTGTGAGTCTAATGCGAAAGAGCCACAGGCCAGATGCCCTGCATCCTGCTTGGCAGGGGCTGATCTGGTTCCATCTTCGTTTACCCCAGAACCATGAGAAGATTGGCTTCCTTTTGGACTGAGTAAGCGTCCCCCTTTTTTGTGTGTGTGGTAAGTTTAGGAATCCTCAAATGGAAAAAGATAATTTTTCCTAAGCCCCATTTCAGTCAGGGTTCTTCATGTTGCTTGAAGGAAAACCCAATTCAAACTAGCTAATGCAAACAGGCAATTTTATATAACTGGGAAAGTTTGGAGTTCAGGTATGCCTGGATCCAGGAGTACATGTCATATTGCCAGCTCTCTCTTTCTTTTCCATTAGTCTTGATGTTGCTTCTCCCTGCATTGCCTTTATTCTCTGCTACTTTCCACAGCTCTTCCCCTGCAGCACAAGTGGCTGACTTTACAACCTCGCAGTTTAGCCATCTGAAGGAAATAAAGCTGCCCTTTCCCATGCTGTTGCATGGTGGTAAAAGCTTTAACAATTGGCTTTCCAAATAAAAAAATTTTCTGATTTGTAGCATTTGCTGATTTCTTGGTGGCACAAATATTCTCACTCTGGTCAATTTCAATGAAGCTACCCAAGAGTTGCACATCTTTGGCTCTCAGGAGCTGGTAGAAGGACGGCTTCTCTGGTGTCTGTACATCCATTCCAGGAAATCAGTCTGATTGCCCCTACTTGGCACTCAGGCCAACATAAAATAATCCTTATACAAAGAGACATATTTTGGGGTGACAAAGCCCTGGGCTGAGCCCTGTGTCCAGGCAAATGGGCTGTGCTGATTGGTCAGGACTTTGTCTCTTTTGCCCTGTAGCTGGGGTTAGGGAGGAGGTATAGAATCATGGGACAAGAGCCAGACTAGAACTGCATGGAATGGGGGTGGAGACCCCCAGAAGAAGGGGCCCAAACAACATGTATTCCTGGGAGGTCTTTTTCACTGTTGACACTTGTGGAACATCTCATATATTACTATAGCAGCTGCTTAGTAAAGATGGAAGAAAGGGACTGCTGTTGGAGTGACATCTCTATAGCAGGAAGCCAATGAAAAGGATGGATCAGACAAGAAACATGGCAAGAACAAGAAGGAGAAGAGGAAAGCAGCTCTCAGATAGGTCTCAGCCCATCCAGGGACTGAGGAGGGGCCACAATAGACCCAGTTTGGCAGGGACCCAGCAGCATTTTGTGTTCATTTCCCCTAAAACAAAGATGTCAGACAAAACTGCATACTATTAGTAGGGCTGCCTGCAGAGAAGCAATGTCGTGTGACCAGGAGTGTGACCTTCTGGTCTGAGTGCATGATGTCTCAGGGCCTGAAGGAGTAGATAACTCATCTTCCCCTAGGAAACAGGTCAGGCATCTAGGTGCAGCTAATCATAGTGTGTGTGTTCATGCACATGTGTGCATGTATGCATATGTGTGGTGTCAACTATAGGCAACTGGGTAGGCAGGAAAGGAAGTCTTAACAAGGATCAGACAGAAGAACAGGTCTGGAGGGAGCAAGAACAGGGTGGGTGAAGGCAAGGCAAGGGCAGCCCCTCTGGAGAGTCCATGGCCCTGGGGCTGTCAATTGAGGAAGCCGCAGATGGCTACCCTTGATAGTTCTGAGCTGCTTGTGGTCCTGCTGGCTATGAAGCTGTGCTGGGGTGTAGTGCACTGAGTTAAATGCTAAACACAGAAGAAGGGAAGCTGCTCTCCTAAAATCTCATGTTATAAAGCAGTGGATATCAAAGTGTGGTCCTCAGATGAGCAGCATCAACATCATCTGAGAACTTGTTAGAAATGCAAATTCATGGACCCCACCCCAGACCTCAGGATCAGACACTGTGGGGATGGACCCCATAATCTGTGTTTAACAAGCCTGCCAGGGGATTTAAAGACAGGTTCCA
Source organism: Anoura caudifer (assembly GCA_004027475.1). Classification (NCBI taxonomy): domain Eukaryota; kingdom Metazoa; phylum Chordata; class Mammalia; order Chiroptera; family Phyllostomidae; genus Anoura; species Anoura caudifer. The sequence continues at coordinate 52,503 of PVKU01007710.1, read as the reverse complement.
GTATGAGAACCACTATTGTATAGGAAGAACAGGTACCCAGATGTGTCTCAAGAGGGATCATTAGGTTATAAGTTTGTGCTATTTCTCTTCCATTTACTTTCCAAGATCCATTCTCAACTATTTTCTGCAATGTTGTATGTCTGGGAGACCTAGCTCTGTGGACTGACACACTGGGTTCCTTGCCAGATGGCTTTCAGTTGGACTCTACTAACTGCAAGCAACAGATCAGAGGTGGGAGGAGAGGACAGGGTATTTCTCTTTTGTCCCCTCCCAGCTCACCTCCTTGCTATAAGGAAGGCTAGGTCCCCCCATTATTGAAGCTTTTGCTGGAGGAACCCTTTCAAGGTTCCATCTCTCCCTGGGCTGCCACATAGCACTATTCCCTTCCCTGTCCCTAAGAGTGCTAACAGCTTCCAGCTGTTTCTAGTTTTTGGGTGCCTCAATATCCCCATATGGTTCCTGTCACCTGTCAGCACCTCTGCATATGTCCCTTACATCAAAGTCTGTTTATCTGCCTCTCCTGGGGTGCAGGCTGCCTCTTGGCAGTGCCTGACAGCAGGTGAGGCATAAACAGGTGCCACATGTTGGTACAGGTGCTGATGCTGTCACCAGCTGGCCTTTTGGAGATGAGAATTCATAACTCTGTTGCCCATAGAAGAGCAGGACCTGTAATAGGCACACCAACCATTGCATGCAGTGAATGTTCTCAGTGTTAGTCTATATATGATTTAATTTAACCCTTTCTCCAGTCTGACACTGCAGTTACTATAATTTCCAATTTAACAACAATGAAATTAAAGTTCAAGGTCTAATGACTAGTAGAGGCACAGCCAGGATTTGAGTTCATGTTTGTCTGGTTCTTAAGTCTCTGTGTTTCCTATAACATAGGGTGCCTCCCCATAGGTTACTAATGCATAGAATCTTCTAATGGCAATATGATACTCTCAATATAGATAAAAACAAAAAAAAAACCACCAGGGATATTCTGAAATTCCACAAGGATGATGCTTCTTCTGAATGCTGGCCATGTGGGTTTTGTTGGCATCGACAGGTTAAGGGAAGACTGAGGAGGGCACATCCCTTGAGATCCTCTAGGGCCCAGTCACTTTATCTACATTCCTAGTGTAATTATTCAGGGAATCCAATGAGGTGTAGATTATGACCTATTTCACAGATGAGAAAATTAAGTCTCAGAAAGGTTGTCATTTGTCTGATAGCAGTCCCTATTCCTCTTTGCTGCTTTGTTTTTCTTCACAACACTTAGCATTTGACATTATATCTTTTGTTTATCATGTCTCTCCTCACTAGAATGTAACTCCAGAATTAGGATTTTTTAAAAACATTTTTAAAGGTTTTATTTATTTATGTTAATAGGAGAGGAAGGGAGAGCAAGAAGGAGAGAAACAGCAATGTGTGGCTGCCTCCCACACACCCCCAACTGGGGACCCGGCCTGCAACCCAGGCATGCGCCCTGACTGGGAATCAAACCAGCAACCCTTTGGTTCTCAGGCCACCACTCAATCCACTGAGCCACCCCAGCCAGGGCCAGAATTAGGATTTTTGCTTAATTTTTTTCCCACAGCTGTATCCTTGGGGCTAGAAGGATGCTTGGCACATAGTAAATGCTCAATAGTTATTGGGATGTGCCAATGAAAGTATGTTATAGAGCCAGTATATTGCAAAATTGGAATCCGAATCCAGGATTTAGAAGTCAAGTTTTCAGTATTATTACTGCTCTGCCCCCACCCCCAAATTAATATCTAGAAACTGACTGTGTGTCTAGCTCTGTTGTTGGTACATTTGCAAGCACATCAATGATATGTTCTTATGTTCTTCTGTAAGTTAAATTTTTTATCTAAAACACTTTGGTTTGATTTCTTTTTCTTAATTGATTTTGATGTGGTTATGCCTGGTGTACTTGTTGGGTGGTGTTTTCAGTTTCGTGCCCTCCATTAAGGGCCTGGAGTCATCAAATCATCTGAATGAATGACTTCATTCATTATATTTAATATTCTCTGTCCTAAAACAATCACCATTTCTCCTCAAAGCAATGCCATATCACTGGCACAGCTGTATCTAGTAGTGGACAAAGGCATAATGATGGTGAGAAATGGTCCTCCAACCCCAGCCTGTGCCCACCATTGTCAGATCTCATGGAGCTCCTTGCTACCACTTGTGTGGTGATGGTAGACACTACCCTAACCTACTCCTTCAGGCACAGCTCAGTGATGTCCAGCTTATTTTCCTTAAATGCCATGAAGGCAGGGACCATGTCTCTGTAGTAATGCTTGATATACAGTGGGCACTGAATAAACACATCAAAAATGTATTACATAATCATATAATTGAATGATCACAACAACATCATGCATTATCATCATCCCCATTTTACAGCTGAGACAACTGAGGCTTAGTTCAGTGAACCAAAAGATTGCTGACCTCTTGCTTGGCCTTTTTGACCTCTAGCATAGAATCTCTACACAGTTTGAATGTTGCAGTTTATGATTTGAACTAAGAATCCCAGCAGCTGCTTTCTATCATGGTGTGCTGTTGGAACCTCCTTCCAATATAACTAGACAGGAAAGTTTGCTATAAGGTCTCTAAACTGGAGGAAAAAAATAATTTGCAACTCATTTCTAGAAATATGTGCTCCTTCTCCTCCCACCCTAGCCAAATGCGGGGGTGGGGGCAGGTCCAAGAGTGGGAAGTTGTTACCTTCAGTTTAATAACTTTTGTCAAGACATGCTACAGGATGAAATCCTTGCCACGTGGCAGCTCCAGCCATGAAAGGTACAGCCTGCTTCTTATTCAGATGTAGGAGACTGGACCCAGTCTCCTTCTCAGACCTCCTGGACAGAATCCCAGTGAGCCGGAAATTCTTGGGCCGAAAGCTGAGTAGAGGGATAAATTCTTGTCTCTGTCACAAAAGTATGTGTCTCTATCACAACCTCGGTCATTTGGAGAAGAAAGAAACTTAAAACCACTAAACCTTTCTACTGAGGGTGTTAAGGAGACCCAATAAATTAAAGTCAGAACCTACAAGTTGAGTGAATTAGGAAATAATTCCTCACATTCCATTATAGAGGACCTGACCTCAGAGTCCCTTTAAAGGACAAATTCCCCTCCCCCCAGGCCATTAAGATATAATTGCTCTTTCATTCATTCATTCAATATTTACTGAGCCTTTATAATATGACAGACACTGGGCTGGGTGCTGGGGATTCAGAAACGAGATAAAATATAGTTTATACCATTAAAATATATCTGTGCTAGAGAAGGAAGATGGCGGCATGGTAGGAGGGAGCAGATTCCACTTCCCCCTACACATGGGAGAAAAACCTGGTCAATATATGGAGGAACAGAGCAAATAACCAACAGAAACACAGCATATTTGAAAATAGGAGATTGAAAATTGTAGCAGACATTGAAAAACCAGACGGTAAGGGGAGTACTTCAGAACAATAAGAGCCCAGGGATCAGCATGGAGACCAGGGTGGCTGAGGCCCTGAGCCCAGTGCTTGCCAGGCCTGCCACAGGGCTCTAGGGAGGGAACCGGGTGAACCGTTCCCTCCCCAGCCAAACAAGGCTTCAGCAGCACCGGGGGAGACCTGGTTGCTTGAAGTCTCACAGAGAGGAGTTAAGGTCTCAGTGGCAAACACGCTGGGGATGTGAGCACCAATGCATAGCCCTGGGAGGAGTGCACACTGGAGCTTGCACAACCCGAGGTGCCTGTGCACCATCGGAGACAGCTGCACGATGATAGATGCCGGTGCGTGACCACAGATGACTGCAAGACCATAGGCGCCTGTGTGCGTGAACGGAGACAACTGTGCGACCAACCAGATTGAATGAACCCAAGTCTCTACGGTCAATTAATATTTGACAAAGTCAGCAGCAACATAAAAGGGAGTAAAAATAGCCTCTTCAACAAGTGGTGTTGGGAGAACTGGACAGCTACATGCAAAAAAATGAAACTCGAGCACCAACTTACACCATACACAAAAATAAATTCAAGGTAGATAAAAGATTGAAATATAAGCTGTGATACCACTAAAGTCCTAGAGGAGAACATAGGCAGGAAAATCTCAGATATTTCACGCAGCAACATTTTTACTGATATGTCCTCTAAAGCAAGAGACATAAAGGAAAGAATAAACAAATGGGATCTCATCAAAAGGAAAAGCTTCTGCATGGCTAAAGAAAACAGTATTAAAATAAAAAGAGAGCCAACTGTATGGGAAAACATATTTGCCAATGATACCGCAGACAAGGGTTTAATCTCCAAAATAGATAAAGAACTTACACAACTCCACTCTAAGAGGACAAGGAACCTAATTAAAAAATGGGCAAAGGACTTGAACAGACACTTCTCCAAGGAGGACATACAGAGGATCCAGAGACATATGAAAAGATGCTCAATATTGCTAGCTATCAGAGAGATGCAAATTAAAACCACAGTGAGATGCCACTTCACACCAGTCAGAATGGCCATCATAAACAAAGCAACAAACAACAAGTGTTGGAGAGGTTGTGGAGAAAAGGGGACCCTAGTGCACTGTTGGTGGGACTGCAGACTGGTACAACTACTATGGAAAACAGTATGGAATTTTCTAAGAACACTAAAAATGAATCTACCTTTGGACCCAGCAATTCCACTGCCAGGATTGTATCCTAAGAACCCTGAAACACCAATCCAAAAGAACCTATACACCCCAATGTTCACAGCAGCAAAATTTACAATAGTCAAGTGTTGGAAGCAACCTAGGTGCCCATCAGTAAATGAGTAGATCAAGAAACTATGGTACATTTACACAGTGGAATTCTATGCAGCAGAAAGAAAGAAGGAGCTCCTACTCTTCGCCACAGCATGGATGGAACTGGAGAGCATTATGCTAAGTGAAACAAGCCAGGTGGTGAAAGACAAATACCATATGATCTCACCTTTAACAGGAACCTAATCAACAAAACAAACAAACAAGCATAATATAACCAAAGACACTGAAATTGAGAATGGGCTGACAGTCACCAGAGGGGAGAGGAGAGGGAATTTCAGGGGAAAAGGGGAAGGGTTTAGAGCAACAAGTATAAAGCCACATGGACAAAAACAAGACGGGGTGGAAATGGGAGGGAGGTGTGGAGGGCTGGGGTGGTGGGCTGGGATGGGAGTAAAAGACAGAAAACTGTATAAGAACAACAATTAAAATAAAAAGAAAGAAACACTTCAAATCACAAAGCAAAACTATATATATATATATAAATAATATATATTATTTAAAATTATATATTAATTATATATAAATTATATATTATATATTAATTATATATAAATTATAAATATATATTATATAAAATTATATATAAATATATCTATATAAAACTATATATATATATATCTGTGCTGATTAATTATAGGTATGAACTTGAATGGGTTGAAGGAAGCCCAGATATGTGGTTAAATATTATTCTGGGTGTTTCTGTGAGGAAGTTTCTGGATGAATTAACATTAAATTCAATAAACTTTGTCTAAAGCAGATTGCCATCTATAACTTGGGTGGGCCTCACACAAGCAGTTGAAGGCCTGAATAGAAGAAAAAGATTGGCCTCTTTTAGCAAGATAGGATTCTACAGCAGATGGCCTTGGGCTTCATCTGCAACATTGGCTTTTCTGGCCTTATCGCTTTCAAACTGGAATATTGGCTCTTTCTGGGTTTTTAGCCTGCTTGCCCACCTTGTAGATTTGCCTTGGCAGCCTCCATAATCACATGAGCCAATTCCTTATTCTGCCCCTCCCCCCACCTCTCTCTCAGTTCTGTTTCCCTGGAGAATCTTGACTAATAGAACACCCCAGTATTATTTTTGTCTTCCCTTAAGTTGGTCTGGAAATTATTTCAAGTGTCTAACATTAATTTATACAATACACCAAGATGCAATAAAATGGTTAGTAAAGAGAATGAGGTGGGCACCTGTGGGATTACACTCCTACCATCCATTTATGAGAATGACAGTCCCCCAAACTCAAGCCAATACCTTACTTCAGGGAAGCCATTTTGTACAAGATGACCCTACCCTTCCCACAGCTGATTGGCCCAATTAGAGCTGTTCCTTGGGAGTTTTTAACCTAGACAAAGGAGCAAGCATCAGGTCATCTGACAGAGGCTTCAAAAGGTAAAGCTAAGGAGCCATGGGTAACCATGTGCCCACATATGGGGAATGCCAGGCTGTAGTGAGAGAGGGGCAATGAAGATGAAGTGGGAGAGAAGCCAAGATTGTAGGCAGGAGGTTCAAGTGGCCCCTCAGTCCAGCTGTTTTTGGGCCTGACCACAGTCTTCTTTCATGGGGCACTTTTGTATCCTTATCATAAATCTCTCCCTTTTTTTTCCTAATCATTTTTTTGATCAAAGGGAAAACAAAGATGAAATTTTAAAAAAATGAACCCAGGGTTAAGGTCAGTGCATAAACTTGAGGCTCTGTGGCCCCATAGACATGCTAGAACTGAGCCACACGATTAGCTCTGGGCTTCTCGGAGGGTAGTTCAAAGAGGGAGACATGATTTATACGATTCAGTGTTTACACAAATAGAAACAAACCAATTGGTCAGAAGCCATAGTCATTGTGGTATAATACTGAGATCAGACAGATTTCTTTGGGAGTCTTTTTAGAGAGGGAACTAAGCAATTTGACAGTGGTTCTCAAAGTGTCATTTGAATTAGCATCATCATCATTACCTGGGAATTTGTTAGAAATTCACATTCTTGTATTTGTACTCTGGGGGTGGGGCCCAGCAATTGGTGTTTAAATAAACCCTCCAGGTGATTCTTAGTGCAACAATGTTTGGGAAGCAAGCCATTATAAGAAATGTTCCTACAACATCCCATCTCAACAGGCAGCACAGCAATAAGATTTATAGGGCTCTTTCTTGTAATAGCACTCCTTAATTGCAGTGGATGTCTGCTGGTTTTGTCTGCCCTATGCCATTCTTTCCAATGCAAAACTCCTCCCAATCATACTGTATGGTTTTGGGTAGATGGTCAGTTATGAAGTTCCACCTGTGCTTGCGAGACAGGATGGTCATGTAACCCAAGCTTGGCCAATCATAGAGCTTTTTTTCTCTGATCCAGGGTGACTAAAACAAGGGGATCATATGACCCAAGTAGGGCCAGTCGGGAGCCTTTTATAAGATTTGAAAAATAAATGCTGGTGGAGAGTAAGAGAGGGTTTTTCTTCTTTTCTGATAGCAAGTTGAAAGGCAGGGAGGGGAGAGAGAGGAGAAGAAAAAGAGCAAGAAGAAGAACAACAAGGGGAAGAAGAAGAAAAGAGATCGATTTGATAATCTATTACCCTGGCCTTAGAATGCATTGAATCCATTCCCTTAATTACCACACCCTACTGCCTCTCACTGCAGAAAAGCTCTAAGACTTTCGCAACTGGACTTAGGCCAGAAATGAATTGTTCTAAATCTGTGGCTGGTATCCTCTGGCTGGCTGTGGGAGAGGAATGATATGAGTGTGGGCTTCTGGGTACATCTTTGGAGTAGCTGGAATGAGGATACAATAGAGGGGCAGAGGCTTCTTCTTCAAGGAGGAAGGGCCTTCTTGACTTGGAATCTAGCCAGGGGTATATTTTGCCACAAGTTGCACTTGAAAAGGATGCCAGGAAATTCTGGGGTTCTAAGTTAAACAGTTTATGAGCTCGTTACAGAAATTTGCAATGCTGAAATTGACATCTGCTTTGGAAACTGTGGAGTTTAAAATTATTGTATCCAGACCCTATCATAGATAGGATGAATGGGAGAGTCCTTCACTTTCATCACTTCTCAAAGGGTCTGTGACCCAGAAAGGTTAAGATACACCACTCCATGGAAGGCAACTCAGGGATTGCTTTTTCTCTTCTGCATTAAAAAGGACCTAAACAATTTCCTGAGTTAAACCTTGGCTTGGCCTATGGCACTACCTTAGAACCCCTCACCAACATCACCTTCTTTCTCCCCATGGAAGGGAGGGGAACCTTCATATCAGGCTACATCCTCACCAGGCTCTTCATTTTCCCCAAATGTCAAAACCTGGTGTGGTTAATTGTTACAGTGTGCGGCTCCACATTCAAATGGTAACATTTAACTTCCAAACTGGATATTTAACTAGGAGTCTGACCTTGAATGCACTGTGACTTAATGCCTGACAAAGGGTGGAAGAAAAAAATGTTTATGGAAGATTTCCTGAAGCTGATGCAGTCCATATATCCCATACTCTTAGATTTATCTTTGGATTAAGCCAGAACTAAGAATTGAAATGGTAAAGAAGTGCTGGTAAGAGCAGATGTAATGTCAAATTCTGGGTACACCAATTTTCAGCTGGGTTACTTTGGGTATATATACTTTAAACTTTCTCTGTTCAGCATTCTTATTTGTAAAATAGGCTTAATGATAGTACCCACTTCTTCATGATAGATTACCATATCAATTCCAATTCTTTAGCCCTCCCTAAATTTATTCCATTTGCTTTGTAACTTATTAGTGCCCTCCAACTGTGGCAGAATGGTCTGCCCATCTCCTGATTCTGGGCTCAGCCATGTGACATACTATGGCTAATGGGATGTTACCAGATGTGGCACCAACGAATACTTTAAGTGGCTTGTGCATTGGGGCATGTTCTCTTGTGCCTGTGCCAATATCATTAGGACATGACTGCTGAATAACTGGACATGTGGAATAGAGCTAAAGTGCCCCAGCTGAAGTCAGCCTAGATCAACTCACCCTTGCTGCCCTCTAGATACATGAGAAGTACAGGCAAGATCAGCAAAGCAAAGCTGCCCAGCCCAGCCCTAGCCTAGATCAGCTGAATCCTATAGATACTTAAAGAATAAATGTTGATTGTTGTATGTTACTTAGGGTTGTGATTATCTATTATGCAGCAAAAGCTAACTGATATGGTCATGTTGTTATGAAGGTTAAGTGAGTTCACACCTGCAAAATGCTCAGAACAGTGACTGGGATGTATACTTAGGAAGTCCTGGGCATGGCAGGCACCTATGCCTCACATATCTGTGGTTTCTTTCTTAGGATACTGATGCTTGTGCCACTCTGCCTTCCATGTTTCCTCAAGTTCCCTCATAGCTGGAGGGAGAGCTGGGGGTTGTGAGTAGCTGAGACAGAACAGACTTAATACCACCTCGCGCAGCACTCAGAATTTGAGTGCTTTTCAACTTCTCCTCTGGGATCTCTCCTGACTCCTGCTTCTACTGGCTTCTATCTCTTTGGACCAGACATTAGAATGGGAACTCCATGAGGGCAGAGACTTTGTCTGTCTTGCTCACTGATGTATCCCTAGTGTCTGAGGCAGTTACTGACACATAGCAGGTTCTCAACATGTCTGATTGGTTGACTGATTATAGACTTACCAGGTCTGGTTTAACTGTGGTCTTACTGCTTTCTTCAATTCTAATGAACTCCTGCTAGTTCTTTCTACCTCTTCCAAAGCATGCTTGAAGCCACTGGGATGGTGAAGTACAGGACCCCGTGGGTAACTAATTAAGACCTGGGAAATGGATCAATCCCAGCAGCTACCTCCTCTCCTTGGGAGCTGCAGACAGGGCAGCCATACTTGTAAGTCTGAGTTGAAAGTTGTCTAGGTGCAATTTAAGGAACAAGGAAGACAGACTTTTTCCCAAAATATGAGTAGGGACCCCCCAAAAACCCCAGAATTATCTTCTGGAGGGCAGGTCCCTTGTAGTACAGGCTTTTCCTGTTAGGTGAGTGTTATAGGAACCCATCTGTATCAGTGTACCACTGGCATTGTTGTGAGAGGAAGCATTTGGTTTCAATTAATTGTTTTTGAAGACTCTTTCAGTGCATTTGCCCATTTCATAATGGGTGATTTATAAGTGCACCTGCCCATGCTGTGCTGAGTGTTCAGCAGTTTTTGACCAAAAACGGCATGACCCCCGTGCTCACTCTCCCTATTCACCCTATCTCACCTTAAATGACTTTTTTTGTTTCCCTGGATGAAAAAAAATCCTCAAAGGGAAACATTTTGCCAATGTGGAAGAGACAAAACAAAAAAAGTGGCAGAATCAGTAAAAGACATCAATATTGATGAGTTAAAAAACTGTTTTGAGTAGTGGAAGAAATGTCTCAGTAAGTGTATTGCATCAAGTGGAGAGTACTTTGAAGGTGACTGAAGTTTAAATGTGTGAGAATAAACACAATTTTTTATAAATAAAATTCCATTTTTCTTTGGGGTCCCCTCTTGTAGCTACCCGTAGGTGACTCCTAAAGTTCTACTCAGAGCTTCTGTTTATGTTAAACCATGTAAATTCTCTTGTGAGCCATACCATATGGATTAGTTTAACTCTTTAGTATGAATATATTTCTAGAAGTAGTCCTTCTTATAAAATTACGTAATTCTATTTATATAATTCATTCAGACAGCATTTTTTTTTGAGCACCTACTATCTTGCTGGGTACAAAAAGTGCAAAGACATGCTACCCTCAAGGAGTTCTAGGCCAGTGAGAGAGATGTTCCTTGTCTATAGCTTTACTTGAGGTGGGACATACATGACAAACACCTTGAAAGAAATTGCAATGATAACAATGGCTGTTGGCAAAAGTGGCCACACATTCTTTCCTTTCTTGAATCTATGTCCTTTCAAGGTGTATTCATATATCAGGAGGTGAAGCTTTTTTCCACTCCTTGAATCTAGGCTGTCCCTGTGTTACACTCTAGCCAATGGTGGACATTAACAAGTGTGCCACATGCAGAAATGTGAATAATGTTTCCACATTGAGGCTTGCCTTCTTGCTATACTTGGATTCCAGTTGCTACGTCACAACCTTGAGTTAGTCTTCTAGGAGCTGAGAAACACATGGCCCTATCATTGCCATTGCCAACAGCCAGCTAACCTCTAGACATGTAAGTGAGGCCACACAGGACTATTTAGCCTTCAGCTGACCCTTTAACTGACCACAAATGCCTATGAGAGCCTAGCCAAGATCAGAGGAGCACAGCCCAGCCCAGCCAAAAAGAACTGACCAGCAGAATTGTTATTGTTTTAAGTCACTATGTTTTGGAATGTCAGTTATTTACCACAGTAATAGGCAACTAAAGTAGTAGTAGTAGTAGTAGTAGTAGTAATTGCTTCTGTTTACTGGTTGCTTTTGAAATATTGAGCATAGTATATGCATGTATTTGGTATACATTTATTTAATAATTACAACAGCTCTATGAGGAAGGTTAAATTTTAGCACTATTTCACAAATAAGGAAACAGGAATACAGCAGTTAAGTCATATACCCAAGGCCACACGGCTAGTTGGTAGAAGAACCAAGACTCAGACCCAGGTTTTTGAGATTCCAAGCTAATGTTTGTAAGATAGCACCAGGTCATTTACTGCAGGGACATACAAAAACACTTCCTTTTAGAGGGCTAGGGTCACAGAGAGCAGAGAAAGTAGGGGTGCCCTTTCTGCTTGCCTCATAATTTTGACCAGGCCCTTACTGCCCAGAGTAGCACTCATCCAGAAGAAAGGCAGGGCCTCTTGTCCTGTTTCTTTTCTCCCAATGACAAATGTCCTCAACTTCCTCCTTGCTGTGCATAATCAGCTTCTTTCTGGAATTTCACCTGAGCATTCCTTGTTCCCTCGATATTTTTCCAGGCCTGTTTTGGTCCAACATTTCTCAGCTGCCAATCCTCTGTGACAAGCTACTCACCCCAACCCCCAACAGCTGTTAGGGTGATTTGTCAATAATAAATTCTGAAGCAAATTGAAATATTTTGCGACAGCATAAAAACAAATGGGAGAAAACGGTTCCCATCCTGAAATGCTGATTGAATCAAATATTGCAATATCGATTGTATGATACATTTTCATATTTAATTCAATGAAACCATGGGGTTCGAATGCTTTCCATTACCCTACAGAATTTTTCAGTTTGCTGGAGAATTTATTATTGGTGTGCCACCCAAATCGGATTACTATTGAATCAAAATCCTGCCATGTTATTCAATCAAAGACCGTGATTCTAACCCCAAGAGTCGATCATTACCACTTTTCCTGAAGTATATTTCCTTTTCTCTGTTTTACACAGAATGGCCAGTCTTCTTGCCTGTTTGTACATTGCCCACCTCTCTTACCCTTGCAATTAAAGTCTACCACTGACAAAAACCTAGCAGAAACAATAACTGGCTTTTCAATGTCAATCTAGACTTTTCCGGGAATTTATACTCTCATCTTCCTGTTTTTGTCTCCCCTCCAGGTCCTGGTGTGGACATGTGTCCACCATCTGTAGGGGGTAGCATATCAAAGAGGCAATTAGTCACCACGAGTAGAAATGGGACTTATGGTCTCACAGCAAATGCTATCAGTGCTCCCCCCACATCCCCTTGAAATCCTTTCATTTTTGTGCACATCATCTTCCAGTGGCTTTCATTCCCAGCAGCTGGCTCTCTTTTGATCTGTTCTTGAAAGGGATTGGGGGTATCTGAGAATTGATGTCCTTCTGGGTGCTTCCTCCAACTGATACTCTAGCTCCCTGTTCTCCAGTTGGGCACCCCAAGGATGACCTCCTTCCTCTGTCCCCAGGAATGCCTTTAGAAGTTGAGCCCAAGTTCTCTTCTGTGAGATTTTACTTGACATTGCACCCTCACTTGCCTCCTTCCTTTCTTTGTATCACTTCCTCACTTCTGGTCAGGTATTGAATTGTGCCTCCCCCTGCCAATTCAAGTGTTGAAGTTATAACCCCTAGTACCTCAGAATGTGACCTTATTGGCGATACCGACTTTACAGAGGTAGTAATCAAATTAAAATGAGGTAATTAGGAAGGGTGAATCCTAATTCAACATGACTGGTGTCCTCTTAAATAGGAGAAATTTGGACACAGATATACACACACACAGAGAGAGAGAGGAAGAACACCATGTGAACATGAAGACAGAGATGGGGGTCATGCTTCTACAAGCCAAGAAATACCAAAAATCGCCAGCAAAGTATCAAAAGCTAGCAGAAAGGCACAGAAAAGATTCTCCCTCCCATTGTCAGAAGAAATTGACCTTGTTTACACCTCGATCTCAGATTTCTAGCCTCTAGACCGGTGAAGCAATACATTTCTGTTGTTTAAGCCACTCAGTATCTGGTACTTTGTTCTGGCAGCCCTAACAAACATGCACTCCCCTACCCATTTACTCCTGGAAGAATTTCTTAATGAAATCTCTTTCACATGAATCCGTATCAGGGTCTGCTATGTGAAACCCACAAAAGCAGGACTACAACAGGTCCTTGGAGCCCAGTGGCCAGAATTGTAGATGGATGTTCACATCCATCTACAAAAGAGCCTGATTGAGATGCTCTTTTCCAAATCGGATTAGAAAACCTCTACTTAAACAAAACCCCCACACAAGCCAGCATCTCTGATGGTGGGCAGCATTTAGCCAGGACAGACCTGGCAGCACTGGGCTCCCTGGCTTCCTCCTCTCATACATCTTTCTTCTGCGCTCCTCACAGCTGTGGCCCTGGCTGCTTCACCAAAGTTGAATTGAATGTCCCTGAAAAATATAGCGTAGCATCCTTTCCCTGCCGCGAGACACTAAACCAATAAATTATAAATCAGCCAGCAGCCCCGTGACATGCGGATGTAATGAGAAATGCAAAATAAGAAAAGACATGGGGAAGAAAGCATGCAACTCTCTCTCTCAGCTCAGCTCCAGAGCACTGGGTCTGCTCCCTTTGGGGCTAAGAGAAAACCATTGTTTTCTTTTCTCCATGCATCTCTGTTGTTACATGGGTTCAACACATACACACACACACACATACAATGTTGTTACTAATGAGGGAGCAAAGGCTGCTATCAGGAGCCTGGGAACAAAACCCAGGATGATAGAGTTATTTGCTTCCTGGGGCTTATGAAACCCTTTAGTTCCTTGGACTAAAGGGCCAAATCTCTCCCCTCAGACAGTTTCCTGTGGCAAGGGATTATCCCTGCTCTGCTCCTTTCTTCCCCATAGCTGTTGGCCAGGTAGATGCTCACCTTGACCAGCATTTCCTGCTGGGGTATCACCAGTGATCTTCCGTGGCACTTTCTGGAATAGCTGGTAGAGAGAAGTGTCTAGTTCATTTGCCTCTCTTAGGGTGCAGAGCTCAAATGCTCTCCTTTCTTTCCTCTGTTTGCTTATTTATTCATTGCCTTGCATCCATTTATTCAGCTATTCAGTGGCTGATAGAGGGGGTCTGGGAATGAATATTTTCTAGGCCCTTAAGGAGGAAAATGATGCTACTCAAAATGCAGGGACAGTCTGTCCTCCTCTCCCACTGCTCTCTGCCTGGTGGCCAGTTTCCCATTTGCTTTCGTTCTCCCTCTGTCCCAAGAAGGGTGGTGGTCAAGCCCCAAACAGAAGAGGCTTCTGTGCAATACCACCCGCCCTTTCCATGCCCATCCCTATAAGACAGCCTCCTTCCTCCCACTTGCAGTCCGAATGCTTGTAATTTACTAAGATATTCATCTACCCACAGTACTAAAATCCCCCAAACCCCAAAAATGTTTGGCATAAACTCACTTGATGGCAAAACTTGGCCTGAACTGACATGAGGCTATTTAAGGCCTTATTTAATCACAGTGACTGTGAATATTCATACAATTTGCTGCAGAAATGTGAATGTGTTTGATTGTGAGGTGTGGGGTTTCCTGTAGTGTATGGTGAATGCACTGTATGACCCTCTTAAAATCTAAAAGAAATCAGAATTCTGAAAGCTATCTGTCCCTGTAGTTTGGGCAAGTGATTGCGGACCCACACTGGCTCCTATATATTGAGTGAACGCAAAGTGCCAGGGGCAGGGCCAACCCTCTTTCCAAAGTGCAACACATTGGTTGTTAACAAATGTACATATGTGTATGTGTGGGTGTTATTTCCACTTTACAGATGAAAATACTGAGGCCCAAAGACTTGAATAACTTGCTATAAATCCCTAGCTAGTAAGTGGTAGAGCCAGGAATCGAACCTACCTGTATTTGACTCCAAAACTTTTACCCACTATAACCTTTAATTACTGTGCTAGTTATCACACCCCTCGGCAGCTGCCTGACACACATTCCACCAAATTGTCTCAATAACAAAGGACTTAAAACTCCTGATGCTCACCACAGGCCCTGGCACTCACTTGGACTCAGAGACTTTAAATGGAGGACTGGTGGGGAAGGGGTATTCTAATGTGCATGAACTTGGAGCAGACAGGTGGGAAAATAGAATAAACCTGATAGAGAAAGAGCAAGATGTCTTCTCTCCATCCCAGGTGAGGTCAGAGAGGATGTTGTTCTAGATACAACACCATTCTGCCTTGCTCTCACTGGGTTGTCTATGTGTGAGCAGGGATGAGCGTATTTATACTTCTGCCCATTTTTCTGACAACTCTCCACCCCCTGCCCCAGCCACCTGTACTGCCTTCCTTTGTCTTCTCAAAGAATTCTGTTCTTGGAAAACCTCTTGTAGGGTTCTTTCTCATTGGCTCATACTATAGTTACCAAAGGAGAAAAAAATGGTGCATTACTGAGCCCCTAAAGCACAGGTGGCAAACACAAGGTCCGTGGACCCAGTCTGGCCCTACACCTTGTTTTATCCATCCTGGCACCTTGTTTCTACCCTGCAGCAGCACTGAGCTCTTGTCCCTAGTTAAGGAGTGGTTGCATTTATACAGTCCTAAAATTACATTCAGCCCTTTGAAGGCAATTGCGAGGCTGATGTGGCCCCCGGTGAAAATGAATTTGATACCCTGCCCCAAACTAATACCTCCTTAGACTAAAACAATACAAAAATCTCTTAAAATGGACAAGATGCTCTGACTGGTATGGCTCAGTTGATTGGATATCATCCCCAAAAGCGAAAGGTCACTGGTTTGATTCCCAGTTAGGGCACATGTCTGGGTTGCTGGTTCACTCCCTGGTTGTGGGGTGTATGAGAGGCAACCAATTGATGTTCCTCTCTCACATCAATGTTTCTCTCCCTCTTTCTCCTCTCTCTAAAAATAAATTAATAAAATCTTAAAAAAATAAAATGGACAAGATAATCTCAATAGTTACCATTAGTTATTATAACACAACTTAATGAGGAATTTTCTCATCAATAATTGCTCTCCAATGTGGCTCTTCAGTTGATCTGCTTCATAAGTAATATGCATTGTACACTTAACACTGCATTCCAGGAATAAAACATACATATAACACTCAATGTTTAGTTAATTTCAAATTTAAGCAGAAAAATAGCAAAAATGGGAAAAGTTAATGAATAGGGTACGCTTGTATGATATTTTCTGAACAGGTTACCATCACAGAGGTCATTAGAGTTGAGGGGATTGTTTTTTCTTAAATATATTTTATTGATTAAGCTATTACAGTTTCCCCATTTTTCCCTCTTTTACTCCCCTCCACCCTGCACCCCCCTCACACCTGCATTCAGCCCCCCCACCCCTTAGTTCATGTCCATCAGTTTTACATATAAATTCTTTGACTTCTACATTTCCTATACTATTCTTAACCTTCCCCTGTCTATTTTTAATCTACTATTTATGCTTCTTATTCCCTGTACCTTTTCCCCCATTCTACCCTCTTCCCATCCCCACTGATAACCCTCCATGTGATCTCCATATTCTTGATTCTGTTCCTGTCCTAGTTGTTTGCATAGTTTTTTTTTTTTAGGTTCAGTTGTTGATAGTTGTGAGTTTGTTGTCATTTTACTATTCATAGTTTTTTAATCTTCTTTCCTTAGATAAGTCTCTTTAATATTTCATATAATAAGGGCTTGGGGACGATGAACGCCTTTAACTTATCTGGGGAGCACTTTCTCTGCCCTTCCATTCTTCATGATAGCTTTGCTGGATAGAATAATCTTGGATGTGTGTCCTTGCCTTTCATGACTTGGAGTACTTCTTTCCAGCCCCTTCTTGCCGCAAGGTTTCTTTTGAGAAATCTGCTGATAGTCTTATGGTAACTCCTTTGTAGGTAACTGTCTCCTTTTCTCTTGCTGCTTTTAAGATTCTCTCCTTATTTTTAATCTTGGGGTAATGTAACTATGATGGGCCTTGGTGTGTGCTTCCTTGGGTCTAACTTCTTTGGGACTCTCTGAGCTTCCTGGACTTCCTAGAAGTCTATTTCTTTGGACAGATTAGGGAATTTTTCTTTCATTATTTTATCAAATAAGTTTTTAATTTCTTGCTCTTCCTCTTCTCTTTCTGGCACCCCTATGATTTGGATGTTGGAATATTTAAAGTTGTTCTGGAGGTTCCTAAGCCTCTCCTCATTTTTTTTTTTTTTTTTGAATTCTTCTTTCTTCATTCTGTTCTGATTGAATGTTTATTTCTTCCTTCTGCTCCAAACCATTGATTTGAGTCCTGGTTTCTTTCCCATCACTGTTGGCCCCTGTGCATTTTCCTTTAATTCACTTTTCATAGCCTTTACTCTTTCCTGTATTATGTGACCATCCTCAACCATGTCTGTGAGCATCCTGATTACCAGTGTTTTGAACTGTGCATCTGATAGGTTGGATATATCTTCATTGCTTAGTTGTATTTCTTCTGAAGCTTTGATCTGTTCTTTCATTTGAGCCATTTTTTTTGTCTTGTTGCACCTGTTACATAGTGAGGGGTGAAACCTTAGGTATTTGCCAGGGCAGGAAAACCCAGGTCACTGCGTTGTGGCACTGTATGTGGGGGAGGGGTCCAAAAGGGAACAATGCTGCTCGCTGGGCTCTCCGCTGACTTTCAGTAACTTCCTCCACTACCCACAAGCAAATTGGGCTCTTCCAGTGCTGATTCCTGGGTGGGTGGGTTTGTGTATGTTCTAGGACCCTGTGGGTCTCTCCAATGAACTCTCCTGTGAGGCTGAGAGTTTCTCCTGCCACCTCAACCCCCACAGGTTTTTTCAGTCAGAGGTTTTCAGGCTTTGTTTCCCTGCACTGGAACCCTGGGTTGCGGGGTCTGTCTCACTCCCCAGTTGTTCCTCTTGGTTTATCCACATGTGAATGTGGGACCGCCCACTCTGCCAGCCGCTGCCTTGCCTGGTCCACCAACTGCAGCCTTGCCCACCTCAGTCCTCCAGTCACCACTTTGCCATGAGTCCTCTCTGCCTGGCCACCTGTCTCTGCCCCTCCTACTGGTCTGGATGAATGTTTCTTCTTTAATTCCTTGGTTGTTGGACTTCCATACAATTTGATTTTCTGGCATTTCTGGTTTTTTTTTTTCATTTTTAAATTTCTTGTCCTTTTGGTTGTGTGAGGAGGCACAGTTATGTACCTACACCTCCATCTTGGCGGGAAGTTGAGGGGATCAGTTTTTTAAAAAGTAGGATTTCAGGTGACTTTTCAGCACCTGTCACAAGATTAGGCAGCACGTACTTCCCCATCTCCTGATTCTGGGCTTGGCCATATGGTCTGTTTTGTCCAATGTAGTGACAGAATACCACTTTTACATTTCTTCTTAGACTCTTTGCACTTTTACTTTAGATACTTGAGACTATCTGTATGTCTCAAGTAGCCATTGGTCCAAGGAGAATGAAAAGGTATGTGAAACCACCCAAATCCCCCAAGGAGCAAGAAATATAAAGGTTTGTTTGGTGATTCATCTGTACAACAAAGTTTGAGAAGTATAGCTCAGGCACTTAGACTTTTTTAGTGACTTCCTATTATGGGTTGAATTGGGTCTCCCTCCAAAAGATATGTTGAAGTCCTAACTCCAATATCTCAGAATGTGGCCTTATTTGGAAGTAAGGTTGCAGCTGATGTAATTAGTTAAGATGAGGTTATAGTGGAGTAGTGTGGGCCCTTAATCCAATATTATTGGTGTCCCTGTAAGAGGAGAGACACAGAAACACATAGGGAGATGGCCATGTGATGACAAAGGCAGAGATTAAAGTGATGTGTCTACAAGACAGAAAAAGCTTGGAGCTACTAGAAGCTAAAAAGTCAAAGAAGGGGCCTCCCCTTTAGACTTTGGAGGGTACATGGCCCTGTCAACACCTTGATTTTGGACTTCCAGCCTCCAGAGCTGTGAGACAATCAATTTTTGTTGCCCTAAGCTACCCAGTTTGTGGCAGTTCATTGCAACAGCCCCAGGAAACCAATATATCTTTAAACTATTAGGGGGCTTGGTTTCAAAGAAGATGTTGAAATAAGAGCAATATGGATACAGGTTGTGGAAGCACCAATGAAGATAGGTAGACAAGCCAATAAAGAGTGCATTAGTGAGCAAGTTGCTGCTATGGGCAGCTGGGCTCCATGCTACTTGGACCTTCTGAATAGAACATGGAGGACATACCTCAGAACTGTTCCACTGGAGAACAAGTTGACATTTATCCACTGACTCTTGCCCCCATTGGCTGCAGGTTGCCCCCAGGGCTTTTAATTTCCACCCACTTTAGGGCTGAGTGTGTTACCCTGCTCAGTCCAGCTTCATGGTGATGTGAGTAATGCAGAAGGGGGCCTTGCATTTGGGGTTTAATGCCTTGCAGTGACCATCTTGCCATTCTTAATAATTTTATCTTTAACATTGTGTGTTGTAAGTAAAGTCTGACAAGACAATGGAGCATGCACTCATTGGGGTCCTACCTCCCATGCCTCTCCACCTCCTGGAATGTGTCCTTGGCTGCCTGCTCCATCCCCCTACCCTGTCACTGTTGCTGAAATTGCCTCAGTTGGGCCTGTGCCAAGTGGTTGGGCAGGGCTCCCATGAGGACCTACCCTTGTCCTGAGACTAACCCTCTGCCAGAGGGAGTGCAACATTAAGTAGTAGATAAAAATTGCCATAACAGGTTGATAGAAGAAGTGTAGAGAGGAAAAAGTATGTGTCCTGCTTTTTGAAGAAGGGGTGCCACATTTTCATTATGCATTGCACTCCACAAATTATGTAGCCAATCCTGCCCCTGACTCTGGAGGAATCCCTGAGAAAAAAGAGCTGAGAAAGGCAGACACTTGAGGTGGGAAACTGTTAGGGTGAGTAACCCCATGGCTTCTGGGGGACTCAAGTGTCTGGAAAGGATATAGGGCAGGATGTTAACAGGGGTTGCTGCAGAGGTCTTCTCCTCCTTCAGACACTTTGCACACTTCTATGTTACCTTCTTGTGGTTTTATGGGTGTTGGTCTCCACCCACCTGATTCTGATTTCCACCAGCACATCTGAGCAAGACTTGTAATTTCCTGTGAGCTCTCAGGATACCTGACCCATACCAGTTAGCCTCATCACCTGCTTCTGGAAGGATAAATGAAATCTGCAAAAATATACAAAAAATTGCTGTCAACCCTGAAACAAATGTGCCCCCCAAATGCAGAAGAGCCAAAAGATATTGTTTCTTCTCTCAGCTGAGAGCAGAGGTTAGGATTTCCCAGCACACAGGCCAGCGTGTGTCTGCCCGCCAGCTGTCACAGCAGTGGTAGGCATCAGGGCAGCAGGGCCAGTCAATGGTTACTTAGGGGAGGGAGGCTGTGCAGTGTCTAGGCTGAGGGGAGCTGCTCAGTGAAGCCTCCATCAGGGACTCCAAAGTCATCAGGGGACACCCAAATGCATTGGGATGGGCATGAAGACAAGAGAGGGCTGGTAAAGGAACAGGAGAGACTGACCAAAGGGAAATGAGGGTGGGAAAGGTATGAAGGGAGATGGAAGTGAGATGAGGGAGGAGGGGTAGGGCTTGGCCTGACCAGAGCAGCGGGGAGGCTATTGTCACTCCTGTTGGTAGAGCACAGTGGCTAAACCTTGTGCATTGGAGTCACACCTGCCTGGGCTCAAACTCCAGCCATGTCATTTCCTAAATGCAAACTTGTAAGATAAAGAGGATGCTGGGAACATTTACCTCACAGGGTTTCAATGAGAACAAAATGCACTTGGATCCACAGCTAACAGCTAGCAGTTACACCCCAAAGATTGTACTCACACCAGTGCCCCTCAGCAGAAGGGGAGGCATGAGGCCACCATATAGGGAATGTGTAGGCTTGTGTCCTTGACCACACTCTTCCCACTCTGTCCACATCTTTTATCTTTGGCCTTTTCTTGTTAAGGGCAAAAGGTGCCAGGTGGGTGGCTTAGGTTTCATGGTAGATAGGGCACAAGGTGTACATGACCAGCATGAGGCCCAGCAGGGTGAAGACAATTAAGGTCTGGCTGGCCAGAGGCCACGGTTGCAAATACTGGTTTCATTTGAACTGTCCCTGTTTGGGCAGAGTTCCTTTTATTAAGCAGGCCTCAGTGCTGCCACCAGCCACATAGACAGGGAGATGATGTACCTGGTCATAGCATAAACTTCAAAGTCACACTGAGCACACACAAATCCCAGCTTCACTGTTTAGTAGCTGTGTGCTTTGGGCAAATTACTTAACCCTTTTGTGCTCTAGCTTCCTCATCTGTAAAGTGAAGGTAAGAATAATACCTACCTCATGGAAATGGTGTAGGACCCTCATTAGTTAATATATATAATGTGTCCGGTGCCCACAATATAGTAAATTCCATATCAAAGTATGAGTATTATTATTGCATATAATAATACTTATTGCATATAATAATAATACTCATACTATTAGAGATAGTGATAATGAGGGCTCTCAGCCAAGACCTTCCAGGAAAGAGGCCTAAGAAAGAATTCTGTTCACTGTTTTTCACCTGGGGCCATGGAATTTAAATGTCTCACGTTGGCACTGGCCTTGGTAGCCCTGCAGTCCAGGAGTCTGAGGGAAGGGGCAGAGGACAGAAGGAGAAGGCATAGGGAAGTCTTCTCAGCATGAGTAGGCATTGATCTGCTCCAAAAGTAGTAGGGGAGGCAGCCGCTACTAAGTGAGGCCAGGTGGGAACTACAGGCTTTGCAAATTCTATGAGTTATGGCTGTAGGAAGGGTATATGGAGGGCGGATCTGGAATATTCTTGTCTATCATATGAAGGCGTAGAACTTTATCCTGAAGGTGATGAGGGAGCATTGGTGTGATAACAAAGAAATGGTCCATTCATTTATTCATTCATTCATTCATTCACTGAGCAACAACCATGTGCCATGAACAGTTGTAGACCGTGGAGATAGAGTGGTGCGCAAGGCAGGTGTGTCTTTTCTTTCAAGGGCCTCTACCTGGAAATCCAAGGGCTTGGTGAACCTTCAACTGATAGCAAGCCCAGCCCTGTTGGGACATAGGCTTTCATTCTAAAATCCCCTTTTTAGAGCTGAGCCTGTGGATTTTTTTGTGTTTCTTCAGCAAGTTGCCAGATGCAAACCCTGCACTGACCATTTCAGAAACTCCTTCAAGAGTTGCCCAACTTCACACTCAGCTGCACCCCCAATCATTCAGAACAGCTGCCGTGGCACATTCCCCTGGTTGCTAAAAACCCCTAGTGTTCCTGGTACTCAGCAAATCACCTAATATATTTGCATTAACTAGTCACTGAAGGCAGCCGGAAGTCAAGCTCTAAGAAACCATCTTGTGGGAAAAAGATCCGTCTTAGGGTTGGGTTCTACAGGAAGCAGCTGCTGAGATCCAGTTAGTGATTGTGAGAGCTGGTTTCATCCTTCAGCGACTTCTGAGAAGAACTACATGTAACTGGGCACAAAATAGTTACACAGGAATACAACACCTGTGAAAGGAGACAGGCGGAAGCAGTACTGAGCAGGGGGAGCCAGTAGGCAGCAATGCCAATCTGAAAAGTCTCTGCCCGCCCAGTGGGAGCCTTGAGAAAATGGTGCCCATTAGAGCAGCCCCAAGCTGGGCAGAAATACTAGCACCTTGCTCAGCCTTTGGCCAGGGGGCCACCTGAGAAAGCTGTGACTTCAGCTCAAAAGTGGAGGCTGACCCTGCTGAGGCTAACAGCTGGAGGCTGCCACTTAACCCCACTAGGGGCAGCTGGGCAGAGTTCTTTCCTGAAGGTGCTCTGAGTGAGTGACAAGAAGCAAAAGGAGAATTGGGATCAGACCTGGGAAACACGTGCATAATTAAGGCAAGGTCTCTCTCTGCCTTCAAGGCTCTCACTATCCAGCAGAACTTACAAGAATTTATAATATCCCTAGAAGGAATCAGGAGGCCACCCAGCTTGCCTGATAGTCTTGGGATTTCCCCACCCGGACCAATGAAAATGATCCTTCTATCTGCAATGGAGACAACTTTTTTTTAAATTTCCTTTTTCCTAATTTGGTGGAAAAGATGCAAATGGAAATAGATTCCATCAAAATGCTCTCACCAATGATAGATATCCCCTATTTTGTTTCGCTCCTGTTTGGGTTGTTAGCGTGGCAGCAATTAAACTTGACAAAATAGTGATTAAAAAACAATGAGAGGCAAATGTACCAGCACACCAGCGCACATCTAGACCATTCCGAAAATGATCTCTTAAGTGTTTGAAATCTGCTTTATTTTCCTACCGCAGGAATGAGTTTTCAAAAAACAGCACTTAGGAAGGGCAATTTGCCACGAGCATTCCATGGCCCCAACAAACAGTATTTCTTTCTAATGGACTCTGCCCCTCCAAATTTAGCTGCAGTTCCAAAATCAGATTCATTATACAAAAGAATGAGCGAATGCCACAGAAGGCCCAGAAATGGAGCCTTTCCCTGCCACTGTTAATAATGCAAAAGGCAGATGAACCTTCTCAACAGTAACTTGCTTCCTGCATTTCCAGGGCACCAGCTGCTGGGATGTGTTGGTCTGAGGTCATGCCACCATGGAGCTGGGAGGGCTAGCTGTGCTTGACCCTCAGAGTCAGCTTGTTGCTGCCTTGTGAACAGGGTTTTTATATCTGGCTGCTCTGTTAGGACTGAAGTGTGTGACTCACAGGGAACCTTTTAGAGAGAGAAATTAACAGCATAGGATGTTTTAAGCTGTTTTTTTTTTTTGTTTGTTTTGTGCTATCCTGATGCATATCTGGCTTTAGTGAAACCACAGTCATGTCTTTCTTGCTCTCTTTCTGATGTGCAAGCAGCTTTCTAGGTCTAATTATAGATGTAGTCTGTGCATCCTTGATCAATAGTTCTGAATGTCCTCCTGCTTTAAGAGCTGTTTAGTTCTTGCTGATGGGCTGGCATTTCAACCTCTGGCTCTGAGAAGGCATTTTCAGACTCTGCAAGCCCATCAGCAAAGCCCTGGCTTCTTCCAGAGCCCCCTTTGAACTCTGCAGAGCTCCGATCCACCCCCACCTCAGAAAGTCCCATCTGTGGGGAGGCCTAAGGAGGCTGTGGGCCAGCCTGATAATGGCAAGAAGTTCTACAATGGGAGACTAGGGTTCAAAGGCAATAGGCAGAACCTGGAACAGCATCAAAGAACATCCCCCCAAGGTGGCTCCTCAAATAAGGACACAGGAGATCCGAAGGCTGCAGGAATTGGCCTTGGGAGCAAGGCAGCAATTCATGTGCTCATTCTCAATTGTCTCTGGTAGAGCCATCATGATGCTGCCTTTGGGGACCCAGAAAGGCCTTCTGTTTGCTGGCTTCTGTTGAATAATGAGAAATGCACAGCACAGGGTTGGTGGGGAAATGAAGAAGCAGAGTACAGTTTGACCTGCAGGGTACAGGAAACCATGGAGCAGAGAGGCACTTAATAAGAGGGTTTTCCTGGATGATGGGGATGAGTAGCTGCCCCGTGTGGTTTGGTGCCTCCTCGAATATGGCCCTGATGGCCTCTCTGGATTGGCTTATCTCTCTACGCTCTCCGCCAGACTGGTGGGCTCTGTGAGAAAGCTAAACTGGGCATGTTGTTGAATATTGTCGAGTGGAGGAAGGTAGGGGACAGGAAGGCGTGTAAGAAATGCTCTAAGCAAGGTTTTGTCTCAGACTCTTGGTGCCCCACAATTCAGGGAACTGGGGAAGCCCTGTAGCTCCTTGATACTTGGGCATTTTCCCAGGTCCTTCCAGGACAGGCCTGGGCACAGGAAAGGAGGCAAGAGGAAGTACATGAAGGGATCACTTGAAAAGCAGCCAGCGTGGGTAACGCTCCCCCAGCTGCCAATCCCAGGCATACCAGTTCCTATGGAAACAGGAGCCAAGAGAGGAGCCTGCTGCTGGGAGCCAGTCCTGAGTCCCAGGAGGCTGTCAGGCGCAGCTGCTGGCTGCCCGCTGGGACCTGGAAGTGCCCTTTCCCAAAACCATCCCTGCTGGCTCTGAGTCAGAGGGTCTCCTGGCATCTGCTGAGCTTAGAGCTGGGTTGGAAGAGGAGAAGGAGGGGAGTGAATAAAAATATTTACACTTAACAAACATTTTGATGTTTAAAGACTGTGTGTACAAATGAGGGCTGGGAACATCTTTGGTGAGAGGTTGGCGTTTCCAAGCAAATCTACACACACACACACACACACACGCGCGCGCGCGCGCGCGGACACACACATACACACTCATGCCCTATTGATGGATTTATGTTGTCATGGTAGCAGAATACAGAGCTGGTCTTGGGAAGGGTGGTGGACAAACACCCAGGGACCATACCAATGTGCCTGGTGGGGTTCCTCTGTAGACAGAGGTGGCCTGGGGCAACTGGTTGGAAGCTGCAGAAGGCAGCTGGAGCTGCCTGGCCAGATGAGGCATGCTGGGAAGGCTGCCTATTGCAGCTGCTGTGAGGTTGGGATCACAGAGACTGGGAGGCCTGTGAGCTAAGCCTGGCCCTTGTAAAGGGAAAGCCATCAGTCCTGGCGTTCTGGTCTGATGAACACAAAGCCCTCCTCAGGGAAAGTGGGCTGTAAGGACTTGGGTTGGGGGAATGACTTTTATTTTCACGGATCCTGAAAACTGGAAAGGGGGGTATGGTGACAAAGATACTTGGGATGTGCTCAGGGAAAGGCAGTAGGGGTGAGAAGCCACACAGCTGTGGTTTCTGTTTTCATACTGCCACTTCCTGGCTGTGTGGCCTTAGGAACATCACTTAACCTTCCTGATCCTCAATTACTTATGTTGCAGGTAATAATCATAACTACCTCATGGTATTATTGTGTGGATTAAATACTTTAAAACATATAGAATTAATTGTATTAGCTCAATAAATGTCCGTGAATATTGCTATGTTCACCCAAGAAATGATGATGGAGCATGTATGATGTGCACAGAACTGTGTTAAGTCTGTGGAGGACTTGACTATTATTCATGCATGTAATTTGTCCCTAGGGACTTTAGAGTTTAATGAAGAAACCAAGACAGGAACATTAATAATTATGAATATAGGTATAAAACATAAAGTATATGGTCAACAGTGTCCATTCTGCTCTCTCTCAAGTAGTTCTTTTGAAGTGAAATAAGATAATGTAAGTGTGTATTAGCCAGGTAAGGTTAGCTGCTGTAACAAATAACCCTCAAATATTGGTGGCTAAAAACCTGCAGGTGTTTGGAATGCAGTTTTCCATGAGCTGACTTAGGAAACCAGGCTCTTGTCATCTTTTGTTTTTTTTTTTTCATCTTCTAGAACTTTGGAGTTCTCCATTGGAGCCTTTCCATCCAGTTGCAGAGGAAGGACCAGAGGGAACATGTAGTACTGTGTGTAAAGGTTTATAGACACCAGATTTCAGTCTGTCTACATTTTAATGCTCAGAACCCAGTCATTGGTTCCACCTAACTGCAAAGGTTTCTGTGAAATGTGGTCCTCCTGCCTACCCAAATGGTAAATAAATAGAGTTTGTTGAACATATAGTATTGTCTCCTGCCACAGTTGGAAAGCACTTTGAGAACTCAACAACCACATAGTTTTCAGGGATGGGAATGATATTCTGGTTACTTATGCTGTGTTATAAACTACACCAAAACCTAGTGGCTTTAAGCAAAAACATTTATTTACCTCATAAATCTTCAATTTGGGCAGGGCTCATTGGAGACAGCTCTTCTCTGCTCCATCCAGTGTCAGCTGGGTTGACTTGAAGGCAGGGGGCTGGATTATCTGAAGACCTGCTCATATACATTTCTGGTGGTTGATGCTAGCTGTTGGTTCAGACAGCTGGGGCTAGAACAACTGGGACTCCTTGGACATCTTTCTCTACTTCCATATGGTCTTTCCACATCGTAACTCCAGCATGGAATCTCACAAGGAAGTAGGGCTCCCACAGCAAATGTCCTAAGAGAAAATAGCATAAGGGTTAGACCTTTTCCAATGTGTCCTTGGAAGTCAATCCCACAAGTGACAACAAGCAATACATTCATATGTCTTCTTCACAAAGTAAGAAATTTCATCTTTCATTGGGCCCTGCTTCTGAGGGCCAGTCACTTCTGGGAGACTCCATTCATTCTCTAGAGCCTTATCAGTCCCAAGGACTTATGTAGCTTAGAAATAAGGGGAAGAGCCATGGTGATGACCACTGAGCTGGTCATTGTCAAAGGTCCTTGATCACACTGTCCACTGTATTAGGGCTCACCATGAACCCCCAAGACATTCAGTGAGGCTCTCAGGGCCATGGAGTTTAGGGTCCAGGCTCCAGATTCCAAAAACAAACAAAACAAAACAAAAAAAAAAAACAAAAAAAACCACCACCAGCAGAGTCTCTGAAATCCATAGGACCTATGTAGGAGCTTGGCACTGCCATAGCACTTACCACCATCAGTGTTATCCTGTTAATTTTGGGATCCTTCCTGTTTACCACCCCTGCCTACTCTTTTCTTCTGACCAGACTCTTGCATGTTCCCCACTTGTGACCCCAAGGCTGCTAAAATGAAGCTTCTTGGGGCAGTTCTCACTTTTGGCCAATTAGCAAGGCAGGCCATAGGGCAATGGATGGCACAGTGACTTTCCCTCTCTTAGGAGGGATCATGTGCACAGAAGAGGTTCTGAGTCTGGGTCCACCCACAATTAGTAGTACATTTATTTTCAGTTAAGCTCTGACTTCCAGGATTTAAAGCTCTGCTCTGTTAATTTCTTTATCAGGTTTCATCCTGCCATACTTACAAAAAATTTCAAGAAAGGATCTGTCCCGAGTCTTCCAGAGCCCAGAAAACATGCTCCAGAGGTTCAGAGAAGGAAGACAGCACTTTCAAGTAGGGGAAGAAGGGATGCTTTCATGGTGATGGTTACCTGTTGTCTTAGATTGGCTTTCCCTCAAAGAGACCTTGAGACTAGGACTTGAATGTAAGGGCTTTATTTGGGAGGAGATCTCAGGTAACACCGGTGGGGAGGTGGGGTGTCAGAGAGGAAAGAGGAGAAAGCCAATACAGGGTGTGCTAATGAGCAACTGGGACTCAGTTCTACTCAGCACTGCTGGATGATGGTATGCAACACCCTTGGAATTATCACACTGAGGTGAGGAAGTCATAGTGTTTATCCAGTAACTCCATACACTCATGGTGAAAAGCTGCTTTGGGGAGTCTTAATATCCTGGCACACCTAATCTGCCCTACACAGTTGCTTAGTACACTCCAACACTAGAGAATGCTCTTCAATAGAGAGGGGTGGGTGGTTGCTGTGAGAAGCCATATGAGGACATATAGGCAGGACACCATCAATGTTAATCACACATATAAGTTGGTTTTGTTGTTTTTAGCTTTTTATTATGAAAAATGTTAGACATAAAAAACTTAACAGATCAGTATAATAACCCCATGTACCCATGCTTGGCTACAACAATTATTAACATTCTTCCCTTCTTGTTTTATATCTACTTATGAACTGATTTTTATAGGTTGCAGGAAGCATGGTAAGAAAAGGAAGGCAAACCTCTAGGTAAAACAGATAGTTTATCAAAGGTACAGTGAAAGCAGGAAATATGTGTGCAGCACTCTTTCTCTTGTGTGTCATGGGTATGATGGAGAAATGGAGCTTGAGTGGACTGGGACCAGCCTTGAAGAGCTTTGGGTAACATGCTAAGAAGGGAATAGAGATATTTTTTTTCTGGCAGGTTGTTTTGTTGATGAGTAACCCAGTAATCTAGCTTAGGTTCCCCAGTAGCATATGGTTGTTATTTGGAAGGTGGTCGTAGGAAACACCAGCAGTAGAGTAGAAAAGTGAGACAGGGAAGGGAAGGCAGAAATAAATGGTGCTATCAAGCATATTCCCACTGTGGGCAACTGACAATCCTATGGGAACCTACAAGAGATGGCATGAGACACACAGCTCAGACTTACCTCAACTGAGAGACTAGGAGCTGGGGACACTTATCCAACTGCTTCCCTTCCATTGCTGCTTGAGGGGGTACTGATTCCTTGGCTTTTTCAACTTGTGGTTCTGGAAAAAACCCTCAGAAGTCCACAGAAACACACCAAATTGGAAAGTCTATAGTCATACACATGAGGTGCCAACAGCCTCTCCTCCACTGAAGTCAGCTGGAGTTAATAGTAGATGGGTAGTCAGATAAATTGGGACAAGTAGGCTCAGGAGACAGGGACACACAAGGGGCCTTTGGCTGTGGTCCAGGTAGGAAGCAATAGAGATCTGAACTGGGAGTGTGGGGAGGAAGAAGAAGCAACAGATGGGGGAGAGAGAGATTGGGGAGACATCATCAATGGTATTTGGCAACTGATCTTGCATGTATGCACGTAGGAGGCAAATTAACAGAGAGATTCTAAACAATGCTCAACCATTTAAAAACTTTTTGGTAAAGCAATCACATCATCAACAGTTCTGCTGGGTATCTTTCAATTTGACAACTCAGCCAGGCACTCAAAGGCTCAGACATAGAAGATGATGTAACTGAGAAGTCAGCATTTTCTTGGGTGTGGCCACAGGCCTGGCTCATTCCAGATTGTTCCAAGCCATGATGCAGTGGGTGGAGCAGTGACAGCAGCACTGGGTAATGAGTCAGCAGATGCAAGAGCAGATCCTTGTTCCTTTACTGTGTGACCTGCATCAAGTCACTGGACCTCAGTTTCATTAGCTATAAAATGGGAAAAATTGCACATGCCTTCCACCACTAATTATTTGTTATGAGGACCCAAGATGTATATGTGTCAGTTTCACTCTTGATTTTTCTGGCATTTCTCTTCAACACCTTCAGATCAAGGAATTTTGAGACCACCAGGGCCTCAAAACTCCTGCCTCTGCCAGCCCAGTGACTTTGCCTGCACATTTTTGCTTTTCTGCTACTGCTAAAAAGAACTGAGTTTCTCGGTGTTAGGACCTTGCTCATATCTCTCCGATCTTTCAGTATACCTGCATGTCCATACCTGAGAGCTTCCCCTCCACCTCAGAAGGCAGCTTTGCTTGTGTGGAACATCCAGAAAGGTCTGTACTGTTCTGGGGCCTTAAGGAAGAGGTCAGTCAGAAAAGACCTGCCTGATTGCAGAGAGTAGGCTTTCTTGTTCACCATTATGTCCCAGGTCCTGGCACTGTACCCGTCCCATAGAATGGCCTCAGTGAATATCTGCTGGTTGTTTGAATGGACATTGGACCTCTGGCCACTTGGCAGAGCCATACGAAACTTGAGTGTGTGAATAGGATACAAGGTTAGAGCCATAGGGGACTGAGTATGAGGGGAGAAGTATGCTGAGAGGGGAGCTGAGCCTTGGAGAAGCTGAAGGACCAAATCCATGTGGGGCCATGTTGATTAAGGGCTAGTCACATCAGCACTGAATTGGGGTATGTCTATGGAGTTGGGGAAGTTTAGCAGCAGGGAACTCTTTGCTTCTGTTATGCCTAGGGGAATAAGGGCCAGGGAGCCTTCCAGTAGGAAGGGAAAGGAGAAAATCGGGGCTAGGGGTAGACAGCCCCAGTTGGTCTTTTATTAGTTTCCCAGGGTGCTACAATAAAGTACTATATAAACTGATGCTTTAAAAACAACAGAAATTGATTTTCTCACAGTTCTAGAGGCTGGAAGTCTGAAATCCAGGTGTTGGCAGGTTTAGGTTTTTTTTTTTTTTTTCTTTCTGGAGACTGTGAAGTAGATTTCATTCTATGCTTCTGGTGACTGTTGACAGTCCTTGGTATCCCTTGGCTTATAGACATGTAATTCCAATCTCTGCCTCTGTCTTCACTTCACCTCCCTTCTTTTTGTCTTCTCCCCTTCCCTTCTCTTATAAGAACACTTGTCATGAGATTTAGGGCCCACTCCAATCCAGGATGATCTCATCTCGAGATTCTTAACTTGATTAGATCTACAAAGACCCTTTTCCAAAATAGGTTGCACCCAAAGGTTCTAAGTGGACATATCTTTTGGGGAGAGCACCATTCAATCTACTATAGTCTTTGATGTTGTCCTCTTTGAACCAACACTGAGACTTATGGAGATTGGTTGCAGGTTGATGGTAGAAAGCTGGTCTCCTGAATGTTTTGCTTGTGCCAAGCAACAAGCAAAACATTCCCACTTCACAGAGCCCAGTGTGAGTTGTGGGATGGTGGGGAGCAGGAAGCCTCTGCCTTCTCCAGAGCTGAACACCCAGGTTAGGATGTTTAACTACACATTTCCCCTGGGGTGCCAAAGACAACAGCTGAGAAATTCCAACGTGAAACCAGAATGCAGATTTTCCAAAGGAAATATAAAAAAACCAGTTAAAGGATTTTAAACCCAGAGGAGGATATAAAAGAAGAATAGAGGTGACACTGGTTTTTCTGTGAGCATTTATTTTTTTAAAGAAAACTGCTGTCTTGTTGGGAGCCTCAGTGCCCCACCAAAGAAAGAAGGTTAAGGTGTGTGGGGGGTAGTAGTGGGAGGGTGCTAACTGAGAACTTAGAAAGAAAGACATAAGTGCCTCATTTGGAGTGCCCAATGATACTTGACCTTAGAAGTGATCTGTACACTGTGGACTGGGATCTGACAGTAAGGAGGGAGTTATTTGCCTGAGAGAAACAGGGAGAGAGAGAGAGGGAAAGGGAGGGATGGAGAGAGAGAGGGACAGCAGAGAGAGGGATGGGGGGGAGAGAGAGAGAGAGAGAGAGGAATAATAATAATAATAATAATAATAATAATAATAATAATAATGAAGGGGAGGGCAGGGCAGAGAGAGAGAAGAGAAGAGAAGAGAAGAGAAGAGAAGAGAAGAGAAGAGAAGAGAAGAGAAGAGAAGGGAGGCTGCTTCTGAATAGAAAATAACTTCCTTCAGTGTGGATGGCACATCAGTGGTGCATGAATCACAAGCAGTGGTACCCAACCAGGGTAGGAATGTTAGCCTAGTCTGGATTTACCTTTAGAAGAGATTTAGTTAAGAGGGCTACAGCACATATCCTGGGTTATTACACAGAGCCACTTAACCATTATCCCTTATAAGTCTAGAGATTTCTGCCTGAGGGCACTCTGTCAACTTAGAAATGTGCTTGGGTCCTGGCTGGACAGTTCCAAAGTGCCAGGGAGCTAATGCCCCTTGGGCATAGCCGCAGCCAGTACCAAGTGATAAATGATGGGTAACCAGTTTCCCTCCCTTGGATGGGACACTCTGATGTGTGTTTCATACAGTTTCTCAAGTCCCTAGTGGGATGAATCCAGTAGCCTGCAACAGTGACCCACTCAGAGCACAACCTGGATTTGCTGCCTTCCCTTCCTCCCCTGCAACCCTTCCCTCTCCTACTATTGTTTCCTGAGGCATCTCCCTAATAAATGACTTCTACTGAAATCTTTGTTTCTGAAGCTGTTGGGAGAACCCAAGCTAAGGCAAGGGCTTTTGTCAGAGGTTAAGGGGACTAGTAGCAAATGTCTGCATGGGATGGGTCCCACTGATGGGAGCAGGAGTGTCTACCCAAAGAAAAGCACCAGATCACATCATAGGAGATGCTGTTGGAACCTCTGCAGGGTCCATAAAGGCTCCCATGGAAGAGCAAGTAGTCTTGAGCACTGGACAGGCTCAGGATGTCATCTTACAACAGTGCCACTAAGTAAGAACTTTCTGTACCCATTTCTCCTCCTCCCTCCCTACTGTCTAACACTGGAGGAGGTAAAAGCCATAGTTAGTCAGGAAGAAAGAAGAAGCCATCCACCCTAAAGCCCTGCCCCAAAACTTAGTAGTTTCTTGCAGCCATGCTGTGGCTAGGAGGGGAATGTAGATGCGATATCAAGAAATGCTAGCAGTTTTGGTTATGGAATGGATCTGTCATTTCAGGGACCAAATGGAAACTCTCTGTATACAGTGATTACAGTAACTTTGTGGAAGAGGAATCATAAAAGTCATGAGGCCTGATAACAGGGGGATATCTTGTCCTGCAGAAATCACTTTAAAGGGACTGAGAGAGTGTATTAGTTTCTTGTGGCTGCTATAAAAATTTACTACAAACTGAATGGCTTGCAACAACAAACATGTATTGTCTTACAGTACCAGAGGCTAGAAGTCCAAAATTAAGGTGCTGCCATGGCTGGTTCTTTCTGGATGCTCTGAGAAAGAATCTGTCCCAGGCCATTCTCCTAGCTTCTGGAGGCTGCTTATACTCCTTGGCATTCCTTGTCTTGTAGAAGCATCACTTCAGTCTCTGCCTCTATAGTCACATGGTATTCCTTTGCATATCTCTGAGTCCAAATTTCCCTTTTCCTACAAGGGCACCAGTCATTGGATTATGGTCCACCCTTATCTAGTATAACTTCATTTTAAATTGATTATATTTGGAAAGACCCTATTGTCAAATAAACTCACATTCATAGGCACTGAGATCAGGACAGCAGTATATACTTTTGGGGACACAGTTCAATCCAAAACAGAAAGAAAAAAGCTGTATTTTAATGCTGACTCCTAAGAGGCACTTGTTTGATGTGCTGGCCATATTTGGGAATGTCATGAGGATATACCCTTGGCCCAGACAACAGTGACTGGCTAAGACATTGGGTGCAGAAGCTGGGGTGAGACTTTGCCTTTGATTGTGGGCCACTGTCATCATGGTGGGAGAAAAGTCATTGCAGAGCCCAAAAGGAGGAACAAAAGAGGCCTAGCATGGGCTCATGAGACATACTCTGGGGTGTCAATGTGTTCTCGGGGAGTGGTTGTTGGCTTAACACTCATGAGCTGGCGAGGCTGAGAGAAACATGGGTTATACAAGACTCTGAAGAAAATGATGATCAAATGCCTAGATATCTTGGAGGACTGTTGCCCTGGTAGCCAGATGCTATGTGTCATGCCTGGTAGGATGCCTGCTGCTTGGCCATCAACAAGCTACAGGGCTTTGTGTTTGGCAAGGTTTCTCTCAGTATACTTGACAACATTGGGCAGCTGCCCCTGAAATGAAGAGAACTCCCAGAACCTTAGCAGTCCCCTCACTGGAACTTGTTCCCACCCAGGTGGCTCTTCCCTGGGGCACACTCTGCATTTCTGGGTTAGCAGAGAGCTTGCCAGAAGCTAAGCTATGGCTGAGACAGTTCTGCCTGCTATCAGGAAAGGCAGCTTCCAGCTCTTCCCTGAGCTGACTGTGAGACCTTGGTACCCTGTTCCACTTGTCTAGGACTATGGTGTTCATTCAGAAGACTAAACCCATGACTTCCTAACCTGTGCTCCAAAGCTCTTGGGGTCCTTGAACCTCCCAAAGTTGTATCCAAATGTTTACAAGTAGCCACAAATGAACATTTTTCTGGGGTGACAACCCATAGCTGTAAAAATTCTTAATGAAGCTTGGGGTTCCCCAAGGGCTGCAACTGGATGAGACATTCTGTGGGGCTGACTTGGCCCAAAAGTGCAAGGCTCCAAGGACCTTGTGACTTTGGGAATGGTAAAGACCCCGAGGGGTCTATGGCAGATCAAGATGGACCTATTTATATCCAGGGTCCACTTGATGAGTGGTATGTTATGGATTGAATTGTGTCCCTTCAAAATTTGTGTTTAAGTCCTAACTTCAGTACCTATTAATGTGACTTTATTTGGAAGTAGGATCTTTGCAGATGTATTCAACTTAAGGTTCATTAATACTGGATTAGGGTTGCTTCTAAATCCAATGACTGGTGTCCTTATAAAGAGGCTATTTAGAGAGACATAGAAAGAAGTCCATGTGAAGATGGAGGTGGAGATTGGAGTAATGCACCTATAAGCCAAGTAACCCCAAGGAATGTTGGCAAACCACCAGGACCTGGAAGAAGCAAAGAAGGATTCTTTCCTGGAGTCCTCAGAGAAAGCAGGGCTCTGCTAACATGTTGATTTCAGATTTCTAGCGTCCAGAATCATGAGAGAACACATTTGTTTTTAAGACATCCAGTGTGTGGTAATCTGTTACAGCAGCCACAGGAAGCTATGTCTTCCCACATCTTTTCTTTCTTTCTTTCTTTCTTTCTTTCTTTCTTTCTTTCTTTCTTTCTTTCTTTCTTTCTTTCTTTCTTTCTTTCTCTCTCTCTCTCTCTCTCTCTCTCTCTCTCTCTCTCTCTCTCTCTCTTTCTTTCTTTCTTTCTTTCTTTCTTTCTTTCTTTCTTTTCTTTCCTCCCTAAGACTGACTACATTTCTTTACTTGGCTTTGTGACTTGCCTTCCAATTTAGAAATTACCCAGGTTGACTGGGACACCTCCAAGAGGACCCCTTTATCAACTGTTCAAGAGGTACTTACTTGTACTGTATGTGTGCCCCTTCCCTGCTTCTACCTTCCTCCTCTGGCCTGCAAGTAGGCACTCAGTTTACTGGACTGTATTCAACCCAAGGGTCAAAGGAGCTCCCTATAAGGCCCAAGGGGGTAAGTTTTAGGTCCCAAGGCCCCACACTCTCTAGCCCTGCCTCCTCCAACCTCACCATGAAACTTTCTTTCTCTTCTGTGAAAGCCCAGGCATGCTGGCCCCAGGCACACTGGAGTGTGTGAGCTTTTTTCCTCCTTTGGGGGCCTTTGTTTATGCAGTAAACTTGTCACAGGATGCCTCTAAAACAATTTCTAATTTTGAAATTTCAAGCTTATATGAAAAGTAGAAGAGAATAGTATAATGAGTCTCTCTGCACTGAACACCCAGCTGTAACAATTACCAACTCATGGTTAATCTGTTTTATTGATATACTTATCCACTCCTCTCCTCCCTCCACCATGTTATTTTGAAGCAAAATGTAGTATTACATAATTTTACCTGTAAATATTTTGGTATTTATCACTAAAAGATAGGGACTTAAGTAAATATAACAGAACATCATTATGATATCTAAACACTTTAACAGTTTCTTATAGTATTAAACATCCAGTAAGTGTTGCAATTCCCAATTGCTTCATGTCATTTTTTAAAAATGGTTTGTTTCAATTAGGATCCAAAGAAGGGCCACACAGAGCAAATAAATATCTTTAAGTTCACGCACTCTCTCTCTTTCCTCTTACAATTTACCTGTTGAAGAAAATGAGTTGTTTGTCTTGTGCAATTTCTCAGTCTGTTTTTCTTGATGACATTCTTGTGATGTCATACCATGTTCCTCTGTCTACTGTATTACCTGTAGAATGGGTAGTTAGAGCTAGAGGATTGATAAGATCCAAGTGTACTCAGGTGGGGGTGGAGAGGGTATATCATTATTGGTGGTGCCACAAACTTGATCCAGAGGGCTGTGGTATCTGAATGGCTTTCCTCCTTCCATGATGGCTCCCCTTTGGTGTTGATGATCATTTCCCACATCCATTACATCAGCAGTCCCAAAGCTCCCGAATGCTCAACACCTCCTGTACCTCAGATCTGAACAAGGAAATGACTTACTTGGGGAAAAATTTCCTCACTCCCTAGCTAAGTCACATTCCCTTCTTAGGGCTCATAACACTTCCTAATTTTCCAGCATAATCTGTGTATTTATTTAAGAGTCTTTGCACAGCTGCTCCACTCAATGGTAAACCCCTTGTGGGCAGAGGCTGTGTGTTTTCCTCTTTGCTACATTTCCAATGTTTGACACTGAGTAGCTTGCTCAGGAAGTATTTTTTTTTGAATGAATGAATGAATGAGTGAGTAAATAAATGAGTCATTTTGCTTCTGGCCCCCTGGAAGAAATTGGAGAGAGGTTGGAAAAGAGGTAGCTGCAGTGGCCCTGTGGAGAAGACCTGAATCTCCAAGACAGGGCTTCCTGCCTTAGGCTCCTTTGACCTATTTGTTGAATTTCAGAATGTGATTTGCCTCTTTCTGCACTGGATGGCATTAAAAAATAAATAACTTCTCTCTTTCCTCTTCCCCAATCATGGGAGACATAGATTCCATCTTTAATCACTGCCAAAAATGCAGGATTTTTCTTTCCTGGGTAATAACATGTCTCCCTTTCACAGGGTTCTGATGTGCCTATTGGGAAGTCCTTCTCTGCTTTTGATCTCCTTGGAGTGCTCTACCATTAACCAGCTCCTGATGAATTAAACAAAAGGAAGGAAACTTAGGATTCTGCAAGAAGAACTTTGGATGGTCCAAATCGTGCAGGGAGGCATCCTCCATGCTCCTGGGAAGAAGCCAGGAGACTTCAGGCCTGCCCCTTGCAGCTTCTTTCTGGGGACCAACTCAAATGACAGAACACTGGAAGGTCACCTGCTTGGAGTCCTGGGAAACTCTTTGGAGGATGTGGCTGCAGGCAGACAAGCAGGACATCCTTTTCTCCTGGGGGAAAGAAGAAAGGGAGAATTGAGTACCCCCCCTTGGGGTAATTACATTTAGTCTAGGGAAGGTTAAATGGAACATCCCAGAACAAACCTTCCCTGGAACTGACTTCAAGGTTTCCACTAAAGTTGCTCTGCCTTAAACCAAGGGGCTCAGGGAGTTCCCAATTCTCTGTGTTGGCAGTGCCAGGAAACCTGGGTGCCAGCAATGGGATTCTGCTATTCTTCAGAGGCCCAGGCTGGTGGATTAATGGCTGGCCTTGGTCAGGTTTGGTTTTCTGTATGGTCAGCCCAGAGCAACCTCTTACCTTGTAGAAGGTATCATTTGGGGCCTCGAGCAGAAGGAGCCTACTACAGTTTGTTTATTGGCTTGGCTTTTTCTGGACCAAGGTAACATGGCCCAGAAAGGATGTTCTCTATTTTTATTTGTCTGTTTGCTTGATTGAACAGCAGTAATGATATAATTTTAAGCTAAAGAGACCATGTATGAAAACCTAGCACTCCAGAGCTGCCTTTGCTCCCAAGTGTGGTCTCTGAGGGTGACACCTAAGGAGGTATTTGTCTTATTGCCAGGTGGCTACCATCACTCCAAAATGCTTTGGGAACACATATCATGGATGAGCCTTTGGGGCCTGTGTGATATGCTTTCACATGACTTCAGTAGTAGCAGATCTTGGTCCTGTGGACCACGCTTCAGTGATCAGATAAGAGGGTGACTCCAATGTGGAATCCAGGTTGGCCTGGATTGTGGCACTGTTCCCAGTATCCAACAACCAGCTCAGGAGATGTTTGTGGGAAAAAAGAAGATCAAACCCTTTCTAGGATCAAAAATTATGTTTGATGAATCACAACAGCTGGATCAGCTTGACTTTCTTGCTTGGCTTGTCAATGGCCCTGGAAGGTGTTTTCAGAAAACTCCATAGTGATATGTCACCCCTCTGGCACATCCCCAGAGTTCATAGAGCTGACGTGCACTGCCAAAGGGAGTGCCACATTTCAGAGGGAGCTGACATGCCAGTTTCCTCAGTTGTTGGGACTGTCATTCTGTGACTCTGGGCACCTGGCCATGGCTTATTCTGCTCTGAATCTCCAACTCCTAACATAGCACATTAAACATGGAGAGTGTCCTGGTTTGTGTTCTCTCAGAGAAGACCTTGAGACAGAGATGTGGGTTCCAGTCATTTGTTTGGGAGGAGATGCCAGGGAGCACAGTGAGGGCACACAAGCTAATAAAGGCTGTGCTGAGGAGTAGGTAGGTGACTGGGGCTCAATCCTGGTGGGTACCTTTTGGAAGACTGTGAGGAACTTACCATGGAATTACCCTAGCTGAGGTCCTTCTGTCTCAACTCCTACCCCCTCCCCTGCCACAATTGAGGGTTGTCCCTTGGCTGTTACCTCCTGGTACTTCCAGGCTGCCTGCAGTGAGGGCTGAGCACACTTTGGCCACCAGAGAAAGCCCGAAGGCAGAGAGTTGAATGTCTGAGAAAGCCCTTGCCCTGTTTGGAGCTATCCACCAAGCTGCAGGTGACTTCAGAGGGGTGAAGGGGATAAGGGCAGGTCAGTATGTTCTACAATAAGTGATCAAATGCTTGTTGAAGGAATGTTTGTGGAGTAATTGAATGCCTCTGTATTTTACCTCCTTATAACATGAGGATAATGGTTTTGGCAAATACCATACTCAACAAGAACAAGCCTCCTCAATTCTAATTTTACACATACATACACCCCTTACAATATTGAGCATTAAACACAT
This sequence comes from Anoura caudifer, assembly GCA_004027475.1. Lineage (NCBI taxonomy): Eukaryota > Metazoa > Chordata > Mammalia > Chiroptera > Phyllostomidae > Anoura > Anoura caudifer. Next base: position 13,446 of record PVKU01007710.1, on the reverse strand, counting down.
ATTAAAGAATTTATAATTAGCTCTGCTCAGCTCACAGTGCTAACTCTCATGTTCTTGGCAACTTCCTAGCATAGTGTGTTGTATGTATATGTATTGGAAAGGGTGTAGGATTTGGAGTCAGATAGGCCTGAGTTTGAATTTTACTCCCACCTGTTTGTGACTCCCGGCAATTTATTTATTCTCTTTAAGCCTCCTTCTCTGGAAAGTGAAGCAATAATGTCATCTCCCAGAGGTGTTGTGAGGATCAAAAGAGAGAATGTTGGTAAAAGCAGTCAGCTATGGATAAAGCACTGTAGAATGTGAATTATTATTTCTCTTCATGTTTTTACTGCACTTAGATCATTCACTTATTTACTAAATATTTATCAAATGCCTTCTATGAGTGGGACACTTTTAAGTGTCGTGAAAACAACTGTGAACAAAATAGTCAAAAAATCCTTGCCTTTGTGGAGCTTAGTTATTGGTAGAGAAGAGACTACAGATCATAAACAAAATAAATAAGCTCAATTTATAGTATGTTAGAAGGTGATAAATGCTATGGAAAAAATAAAGCCAAGAAGGGAAATGGATAACACAGAGGGGCTATGCAGGGTGGTGTATTAGTGTATTTACACAGACAGGTTCAATGAGACTTTCCTAAGAGAATGATGTTTGAGCTCAGCTGAAGGGGTTGAGGGAGTAAGCCACACTTATGTCTGGCAGAACATTCTAGTCAGAGGGAGCAGCAGTACTTGATGCAGTGCTTCTGTTCACACTATTTCTTTTCATGAGTATCCCCAGCCATTTCTCCCCTCAGCAGCCTGGTTCCTTGAAGTAGGGTGGGACCCTGGGTGAAACTGAAAAAAAACTAGGGTTTGTCTGTGGGATACCTTTTCCTTCTTTATTCTTTCCTTGAGCCTCTCTGCCTATCTGTGCCATTACTCCCTTCCCCCTGTTTAGTGCCCTCATGTTCTCTTTCTCCCTCCTCCCCATACAATTAAATTTTTTTTATTGTTGTTCAAGTACAGTTTTCTGCCTTTCCCCCCACCCCTCCCCACCCTCCCAGCCCTCCCCGCCTCCCTCCCCCATTTCCATTCAGGATAGTTTGTAATACATTTATTTATATTAAAGCATAAATGACTGATAAGAAACCAATATATGAATGTACATCAGGGAAGGCATAATTATAACCTAAAAAAGGACAAAGCCTTTGTTTGACTTGAGCCATAAGAATCAATCCAATGTAGATTTGAAGTGCGGATTGAGCTGAATAGTTCATTGGTCTTCCCTACTCTCATGAAACTGCACATGGGCTGTGGCTTTCTGCCTCCTGGCAGAAGGGATAGGACTTGTCTCCCTGCCAGGCTGATGTTGATGAGATGTCAGTGCTGGTTCCTGTCTGCTGGGGCTAGAAACAATTTTCACTGAACTTCCTGCCCCAGTCCTCACTGGAGGAAGGAATCACAGAGTGAGACAAAAAGCTAGACTCTGTTCTTCAGTTTTCCATATGTCCTGTGAACTGTCTCCCCTTTTCTCCTATGTGAGCTTGTGACTGGGGTGCTCTCTCTATTCCAGAGGACAAGCATGGTATCTTGTGGCAGCCTGGAGACTGGAGGAGCCTGAGTCTGGACAAGCCTTCTTGTGCTTCCCCTCATCCCAGCTCAATCTCGCTTCCCTGCTGAGGAGTGGTTGGCCATGACAGCTGCCTTGATTTAGGCAAGACTTTTTCTAATGAAAAAGAAGAGAAAAATTTAAAAGAGGTGAAGACTCTGCCTTGAGTTTGAAATTATCCGCAAAGTCACCTTTTTCAGTGCTCACAGAGACATAACACGCTCTGCCTCTACTCTCAGCAAACCATATGCTGTGGCTGCTGCGGCTGCTGCTGGCCATGTCCTGGGGGATGGCTCTTTTCCCCTTCAGCAAACCTCCAGAAATGTCATAGAAATTTATATGCTTATTCACAGAGCCGATAAAGCAGAAAACCGGTGTTTCAGCTATTTTTGTTTTGCTTTGCAGATGGAGAATAAGAAGCATAAATCTCTTTCTCATTGGACTCTGTGGCCCCGCCACTTTTGCATTTTGCATTAGATGCTGCTCAGCCCATGGGGGTGATTCTCTGGAATTTGGGAGCCACCCCTCCCATGCCACCACCCCTCCCATGCCACCACTCATATTGAAAACCTGACTGAAAAAAGGATAAAATCCCAAGCAATTCTTACTCTCCCTTGGGGTGTGTCACCCTAGGTGTTCAACAGGGATTATCCTGGAGGGGAAATACCCACAATGGCATGCTGCTTCCATGTGATATCTACCCCTATGCCTGTGTGTGAGTGATACTGTGTGACCAGTTCTACTCTACCTATAGATCCTGGCAGTGGGGCTCAAAATGAATGGTGTTTTGTTTACTATCGCTTAAATTTAAGGATCTCTGCCTTCCTGTTTGGCCCAAACCAGCTCTGGACCCCACAGGAACTTTGCTGTGAGCAAAGAGGGAGGGGACAACAGGGAGAATGTCTGCCACCTTCACTAAGCACTGAAATCCCTTTTGGTGAGGACAGACCCTTCCCCCTCAGCAGTGATGCTTACACAGATAATTTCTGATGGGTGAACTTCCAGGGTCACTAAATTCCTACCATGCCAAGCATGCAGGAAATGGCTTTAGGGTACAATATCCCTATTTGAGGAAAAGCAGGGGAAAGGGAAAAAGTGGATAATTCTACCCCAAGCCTCATTCTTGGAACAAGCATCTTGCCTATTGGCTCTACACTCAAAACATTCAAAATTCAACCTCTTTTTCTCATCTCCACTTCTACCTCCCTGATCTGAACTGCTGTCATCTCTTGCCTGGATTGTTACTGGCCTCCCTGCTGCTCCAAGATCGCCTTAGTTTGTTTCCCATATAGTAGAAAGAAGGACCCTTAAATCTAATATCTGTCCCTCCTCTGCTCAGAGCCCTCCAGTGTATTGCATTTAACCAGACTCCCTACAATATCCTGCAAGGCCCTCTGGGATCTGAACACTGTAATTGTCCAGCCTGACTTCCTCCTTCTCTCCCTCTCACCCTTTCTACTGCAGTCACACTGGCCTCCTTATGTGTCCCTAACAAATCAGCTGTGTTCCTGCCTCAGGAACTTTTCACACTGGCCATTTATATTGCCTGGAATGCTTTTACCTCAGATATCTGCGTGGCTTGCCCTTGCTCTCTTCAGGTCTCTGTTCCAATGCTATGCCATTAGAGGAGCCCTATTCAACCATTTGACTTAAAATCTCAGGCCCATCCACCTCATATCCTTCTCTCTCAATGCTCTGTTTTAATTTCCTCCATAGCACTTATTGACCCTTGACATATATTTATTAGCTTGTTTGTTTACTGTCTATCTCTTCCACTATAATGTAGGCTCTGTGAGAGCAGGGGCTACAACCAGTTTGTTCACTATTTCAGTGCCTACAATGGGGCCTTGCACCTAGTAGGTGATCAGTTAATATTGAATAAATGAACAGATTCCAGTCTTAACTCATGAGGCAAGAAATATAACAGCACCATAACTTGTTTAAACCAGGGATTAGCAAATATTTTCTGTAAAGCAACAGATAGTAAATTTTAGGCTTTGTGGACCATACAGTGTCTGTCAGAATTACTCATCTCTGCTGTTGCAGTGCAAAAGCAGCTATAGTTAATATTGAAACAGATGGACACAGTTGTGTTCCAATAAAACTTTATTTATAGAAACAAGCACAGGCTAGATTTGTCCCACAAGCCATACTTTGCCAACCCCTGGTTTAGTGGCAAAAATGTCCTCTAAAGTCAAAATTATGGTTTTTGCTTTCTGGTTCAAGCATGTGAAGCACAAAGAAGTTGAGTGACTGGTCTGGGGTCACACAGCACACTGGAGGCAAAGGCAGGCAGGGTACCCATGTTTCCTGATTTTCATTAAGGGATCAGTTTACCCAAATTACCTTCCTGTGAGCCAGTTGGAGAAGGCCAGTGGAACTCTAATTTAGAGCTTAGTTGAGAAGCTTCCATTAGCATCACAGGAAGCTTATATTAAGTGCTAATCACATTAGGTGTCAATTACACATGGTGTTATATGTTTGTGTCACTGGCCCTAAATTGCTATTAAGAGATGGAGGGGTAAAGGAGAGGCTGAATGATTGGGACAGAGTCCATGGGCCAAGAAATCAAGGTTGTTGACGGTTGGGTCTAGAAAATCTGGGAAGCAGACTCTGAATTAAAAGTGCACGACAATAAAACTAAGGAGGGCCCTTGAGATTGACCCCTATGGAAGGGAGGTGAAGGAAATAAGAGCAGGCAGAATGAAAAAATGACCTGCAATGCAAGCTCCAAAACAGCCTCAGCCAAAGTCAGGGGAGATCTGGAGCCGGGGCATGGCCCCACTGAGGGATCCTCAGTAGGATCAAGATGGCCAGGCCTCCCTATCCCCTTATCGATCAGTCATTGATAGGAAGAAGCATTGCTTTAGGTAAGATACCTGCCCCGAAAGAGCTGACAGCCAAAGGCTATTTGCTGACCTTACTCCAGGCAGCTGGGGCAGTAAGTCCTTCCTTCCTGGGAAGGGCTCTGGTCAGTATACTCTGGCAACCACCACAGGGGTTAAGAGAGAGAAAAGGCAGAAGGGCTAATGAGAAATTAGATGGGGCAAGAAAAATTACCCACACAAACTAAAGCCAGAGCCAAGATAATCCAGGGCCTGTGTATCTGCAATGGAATTGCTCTACCCTCACTTCTTTACCTGTTAGGATTAGGTTTGGCAGTGGGTGATTGAAAACACAAAATAACAGTGGCTTAAACACAATGGAAATATATAGCTCAGTAAATGAAGCTGTAGTTACAGAGCCCAGAGCTGTTCAAAGAGTTTCACAAAGCTGTCAGAAACCTAGGCTTCTTCCATCTTGTTGCCTTACCCTCTTCAGTGCATAAGTGCATTTAGTGGTTCAGGATGGCTGCATAAGCTCCAGCCATTACTTCTGTAGTTCAACAATAAACAGGGAGGAGGGAGTGATAAAGAAAGACAGGGCCCTTCCATTTAAGGACATTTCATGGAAGTTACATAGCAAACTTAATCACATAGCCCTGTCTACCTGAAAAGGAGTCTGGGAAATGCAGTTTTTATTCTAGATTTTTTATTTTCAACCTAAATCAGAAAAAAGTGAAGAACACATATTGGGGAACTACTAGCACTGTTTGTTTCAACTGGACAAACTCTTTATCTTTACTTTTTATTTAAAAAAAATCCTCACTTAAGGATATGTTTATAGATTTGAGAGAGAGAAAAAGGAGAAAAGGGAGAGTGAGAGAAATATTGATGTGAGAGAGAAACATTGATTAGTTGCCTCCCGAATGCATGCTGACAGGGGATCTATCTATAACCCAGGTATGTACCCTGACTGGGATTGAACCTGCAAACTTTTAGTGTACAGGATGACACTCCAAACAACTGAGCCACTTGGCCATGGCCAAACTCTTCATCTTTTTTAACAAAATATATTTTATTGATTATTCTATTACAGTTGTCCCATTTTTCCCCCTTCATTCCCCTCCACCCTGCACAACCCCTACCACCCACATTCCCCCCCCTTTAGTTCATGTCCATGTCGCATAAGTTCTTTAGCTTCTACATTTCCCACACTATTCTTGCCCTCCCCCTGTCTATTTTCTACCCACTGTCTGTGCTATTTGTTCTCTGTACCTTGTCCCCCTCTCTCCTCCTCCCACTCCCCTATTGCTAACCCTCAATGTGATCTCCATTTCTGTGTTTCTGCTCCTGTTGTAGTGGTTTGCTTAGTTGGCTTTTGTTTTAGGTCTGGTTGTTAATACCTGTGAGTTTGCTGTCTTTTTACTGTTCATATTTTTTATCTTCTTTTTCTTAGATAAGTCCCTTTAACATTTCGTATAATAAGGGCTTGGTGATGATGAACTCCTTTAACTGGACCTTATCTGAGAAGCACTTTATTTTCCCTTCCCTTCTAAATGACAGCTTTGCTGGATAGAGCAATCTTGGATGTAGGTCCTTGACTTTCATGATTTGGAATACCTCTTTCCAGCCCCTTCTTGCCTGTAAGGTCTCTTTGGAGAAATCAGCTGACAGTCTGATGGGAACTACTTTGTAGGTGACTGTGCCTTTATCCCTTGCTGCTTCTAGAATTCTCTCCTTCATTTTAATCTTGGCTAATGTAATTACGATGTGCCTTGGTGTGTTCCTCCTTGAGTCCATCTTCTTTGGGACTCTCTGAGCTTCCTGGACTTCCTGGAAGACTATTTCCTTTGCCAGATTGGGGAAGTTCTCCTTTATTCTTTGTTCAAATAAGTTTTCCACTTGTTGCTCTTCTTCTTCCCCTTCCGGTACCCCTATAATTCAGATGTTGGGACGTTTAAAGATGTCCTGGATGTTCCTAAGCCTCTCCTCATTTTTTTGAATTCTTGTTTCTTCCTTGTTTTCTGTTTGGTTGTTTGTTTCTTCTTTCTGCTCCACTCCATTGATTTGAGTCCCAGTTTTCCTCCCATCACTATTGGTTCCCTGCGTGTTTTCCTTCATTTCACTTATTGTAGCCTTCATTTTTTCATCTAATTTGTGAGCAAAATCAACCAATTCTGTGAGCATCCTGATCACCAGGGTTTTGAATTGTGCATCTGATAGGTTGGCTATCTCTTCGTCACTTAGATAAATTGGCTCTGGGGCTTTGATTTGTTCTCCAGTTTGAACCATTTTTGTTTCTGGGGTTTTTATTTTTATTTTTTGGTCTAGTCACGGCTGTTATGTAGTGAGGGGTGGAGCCTTAGGTGTTCCCCAGGGCGGGGCAGCGTAGTCCCTGGGTAGTAACGCTGTATGTGGGGGCGGGGTCTGAGACGAAACAATGGCGCTTGCTCTGCTCACTCTTGGATTCCAGTCCCTTCCTCTGCTTCCCCTTCACCTGGATTATCTGCACACAAATGTGGGACCACCTGGTCAGGCAGCCACCTTGCGTGGCCTCACTGGGTCTGCACAGTTGCCACCCCGTGCCTGGGGTCTGCTAGCCACTGCCTGTGCACCAGGGGTCTGCTAGCTGCCACCTGTGCACCTGGGATCTGCCAGCCGCTGCTGCCTGCGGGCCCGGTCCGCACCTCCACTTTTTCCTGCCTCGACTCTGCCCCTCTTACTGGTCTGGATGAATGGTTGTTGGACTTCCGAATAGTTCAGTTTTCTATGAGTTCTGGTTGTTTTCTTGTTTCTAAATCTTTGTTGTCCTTAATTGGTTGTGAGAGGAGGCACAGTATGTCCACCTATGCCTCCATATTGGCCGGAAGTCCAAACTCTTCATCTTTAATGATCAACTGTTGGGGAAACCTTCAATATTCCTTACCCCCAACACCCTGTTCCAGGTGCATCTCTTTCCTCTCAGAAATTCCTTAGCACTTTTATTGTGATTTATCAGTTTCTTATCTGACTTCCCCACTAAACCAGGAACTCCCTGAGGGTAGGGACCTTGTGCCACTCATCCTTCACCTCCAGCACAAAGAACTGAGTCTGCTGGTGCATAACAGGTACTCAATAAATTCTTGTTGAGCAAATTTCCAAAGAAACCTAGTATGAACCTTAGCAAATGTTGCATTTTAACATCTATTCACTTTTAAAGGTGCTAATAACTTTATTAAAATTGATATATAACTAAGGAATCCTAAGGAACCCCTGCAGTCTGAAAAAATGACAGTTGATAGGCGGTTACTGATGAGTGAACATTTTGTCATTTTTCTCAAAAGCTCAGTTACATGTCGAATGTGCTTTAGAGTGTTATGGTGCTCCATGTTTTTAATAGAACCATGAATTTAAGCTGGAGATTTTTGCATACTTGCATGAAAGAGACTTAGGCAAAAGCCTTGAGTGATGTCACTAGTGCCTGTGGAAGGCAAGGACTGGGCCAACTTATCTGCAAGCATCTTCCCCTACTGAAGCTCCTAGGACACACACTTCTCAGTCAATAAGGGTTGGAGACACTCTTCTGCCTCTCAAGGGAAAGGAGGGTGTGGCTTTTGAGCTCAGGGGGTGAGGGCTAAGGGAGGAGGTTGTTCTTCAGAGGCTACATTCTTCCCAGATTCCCTTTACCTACGAGGTACACCTGTTCATTTGTCAGAGTTGGCCTCGGCTATCATCAGCTCATAGCTGCCTCCTCTCAGTGGTACTTCTCTTGGTCAGTGGGATCCACTTTACCCAGAGGTATCTGAGAAGTTACACCCTGCCTGGGGGCAAAGGAGAGGCATACCCAACTACCTTTGATAGGGGTACAAATGAATGGATTATTTGGGAAGGGACAACTTTGTGATGATTTGCCTGTTGCAGAGCACTCTGGGATCATGCTGAAGTATGGTGTCTTAACATGTCCCAGTTTTCTTGGGACTGTCCATTTTAGCACTGGAAGACCTATGCTCTATGCAAACTGGGACACTTGGTTGGCTCCACCTTTTGCTGAATCCACATCTTTGTTTTGTTGTTTGCCCCTGCTACCCCACTTCCCTCCCTCCCCTGCAAGTTCCTCTGGAGGGCCCACTTTCAATAAATCACATGCACAAGCATCTCATTCCAGCCTCTGCTTCCAGGGAAGTGGCCTTTTCCAGTGTTTCCTCCACTCTGAGTACAAGCCAGAACCAAGGCTCTTGGCTGGGGGTGAGGGGCTCCTGTTGTAACACACGGAGTTTACAGTTAAACTTAGCTTTCAGGGGTTCTGGTGACTAAGCACAGGTGGAAGTCATTGCTCTGCTGCTCTTTTTGGTAGCTACTTGTGGTTGCCCCCATGTTTCAGTGTGTGGGTTCCTGTTGACATTCTTCACTCTTGGCAGGCACTGTGCTTTTGGCTCATCTCTCCTGTCTTTGCCCTTTGATCTGAAACCAAGGTTGTTCCTTTCAGGCCACTGCTGGTTTCTACAGGATCAGACCTTTTTCTTTCTGAGAGGTGGCACAATGTAGAGTAAAGAGTAAGCTGGCTTCTAGCCCTGGCCTGGGGCAAATCTGTGAATCTCTCTTTGCCAGGTTTCATGATCCCAGAAAAATGGCTGATTGGGTTATTGGAGAGATCATAAACTACTTAGCATAGTGGCTGGCCTGACCTGGTACTCAATAGAGGCATTTCCTCTGGGCCTCTGATCTCAGGTTCTTCCCTGTGAGAAGAGGTGGCTAGCTGTTTGGATGCTTATTCTCTAAGGTCACATCACTTCTATGCATCTATGTTCCATTCCCTATGGGTTTTAAGAGGAGGCTGTTGCCTTGGCTTCTTTGCTTACTCAGCCTGTGGTTTGCCCCTGCATCTTAGAGCTTTCTGTAGCTCAGGTTCTTCTCTCCTCTCCCCTGTGTTATTGTAGAACCCCTAACTGGTTCTCTATCCCCAGGCTTTTTTCGTGCACATCTTCCCCCAAATGTCATTCTGCTTATATACTCCTCTCTTCAAGAACATTCAATAGCTTCCAAATAGGAACATATTAAAGCCCGGATATATTGGTTTTCTGCTAGAGGCTCTCCATCCAGGAGTTAGCTCCAAGTATGGCCCCCTTGCACAGGTCATGCCATGACATCACCTATTACATCTTTGGATTTGGGCCCTTACTAGTGAGAGGCTGAATGGGACATTAAGAAGGATGCTCAGTTCTCTGAAGTTTGATCTTGTCCCAACAGCAGAAAATATCTGGTACCCAGCTGCTGGGGAGAAGCACCCCTCTGTCCCCTTTCATGTCAACCACCTGTTCACTTTTAGGACACTCCGCCCAGAGAGAGGTCTAGGACTTGAGATTCATCCCATCAATCTCAGGACAAATGCCCAAATGAGCTGAGTCTGAAATTGGAGAATGAAGTGGAGTGGAAACTTGCAAAGTCCTCTGAGGTTTCTTCAGGTTCAGTTCTGGGCTGTGGTAGAGAGGGGTGGTGAGGGGAAGGGAGAGGTGTCCCTGAGGAGCTGAGGGGAGAATAGGGGGCTAAATGGAGGCGGATGAGTTGGCTCAGTGTGGCCACTTCAGGGAGCAGGCAGGGCTGCAATGAATAGAAACAGGCTGGCTCCACATGTCAGGAGCACAGATGGGTTAAACACAGGTTAACAGTAACTGAGTCACTATTTTACTCTCCCCTAGGAGAGGAAGACTCAGTCAGCCACCTCAGACATGGGGAAAAGGCCATTTTCATGGTTGGATATGAGCCACATAGTACATCAGCAGCTGGCCTGGGAGTCACATTGTGGCTCTGTTTAGCCGTCAGTTCTCCCTGGGTGGGAATGTGATAATAGAGAGCTGTCTGAATGCTCATCAGCAACTCCCCTCTCTGCCTGCAACCAAACACCAGAATCTGTTGGGGTTGCAGTAGGTGCTCAGGGGCCTGAGTCCTCCCCTTGAGCTATCCGCACCCCCGCCACCTGTGGAGCTGGACACATGGGAAACAACAGCTGAATGAGAGACAGGGCTCTGTTTTATTCATTGCTGGGCAGATTGATCTTGGCCTGAGGTGGCTCTTTGTGGGGCCCTATGCCATCTCATGTTGTAGATCATGGGAAGCCTTTTCCACTGGGCTTTGATGCAGTCAGTTGTGGGCAGAACTACCATGTTGTACAGCTTCAGGAAAGGCAAATGTCCCCATGTGCAACATGGCAAGTCTGTCCATTGGTAAGCTGTTCTTTGATCATGTTCTCTGCTCAGGAAAGGTGATACTTTTACACTTAAGGAGTCAGCTGGCCTTGACTCTGGTCTAGCTTATATATAGTTATGAAGCAGGAGAAGTTTCCAGTTTCTTACCCTCCTGGCTTGGCCCCACTATGGTTGGAAGGGTACACTTTGTTACTAGTGTAGATTCCATCCATTGTCTGTAGTGCAAATATAACAGTAGTCCAAAGGGGTACTTTACATTGGGACCACAGAAAGAAGACAATCTGCCTTCTGAAATAAAAAGTGTGTAACACACACACATATACATATATATGTGTGTGTATACTATTCAATTAATAGAGGAATAAATGTTTACATCAAATTCAGAGTAATCAACAGTGCATTGTGCTGTCTAGTCCCAACTGCTCTTCTTAGTAATGATCTTCATTATTAAAATCCCTGTTCCACTCAGCCTCCATAACCCAAGGAAGGCTCTTTGTTAAATCTTCTTCTCGGCTTTCCAGGGAGACATTGAGAAGAAATGCAAGGGCCTTCTCAGAGTGCTTTGATTGATGAGTGGTGTCTGCCAGGGGCTTGACAGAGAGAGATTGGGGCCACATGTGCTGTGTAAGTGCCATCCCTATCTTGAGAGGCTGTGTGTGTCTGGCTTGCTCACTTATTTCAGCTCATGCTCAAAGGCTCTATAGACCCAAGCATTTGTGGGTGCTATCTAAGGAAGTCTGTTCTTTCAAGGACTGGGCAGATTGACTTTTCCCTTTAGTAGCCAAGTAGCCCCTCCTCTAATCTGAGTACTTGGTTTCTGACTGTGGTCAGCCAGCCCACTGCTCTAGAACAGGAAGGGATAGTTAAATTTGCTTTGGAGTGGGATAAGTCCTTTTCTAATGGGACCTGAGCAAAAAATGAATATTCCATTGGAAGGATGAAGAGATGCAATGATACTTCCTGTGAAATGTCATTAACAGAGGCCCACCCCAACCCCCCATTACCACAGCAACTTAGAGTTTATTCCATGTCCATAATTTCATGTCTGATATTGAGTATGTTACAACAGTGGTGATCAGTAGATTAATTTGAGCTGAGAAATTAATGACTGACAATGGCTTTCATGTGATAGCCTAAAGAGAGAGCATTATGTTTAATGTGCCTTAAGTTTCATTTCTGAAAGCAAAATTAATGTAGATTCTATTCAAATGTAAGATAATGATGAAAAGTGCACAAATCATAATTGTACACATGATAGATTTTCACAAACTGAACACACCAATGTAAATCACACCTGGATCAAGAAACAGACCATGGGGAGTGATCTAGATGGCAAAATAAGAGTTTTCTACCATCTTCTTCCCAAAGAACACAGATTTTGACAATCATCCACAGATGACACTATCTTTGTGGAAGTCTTGGAATCCAATGAAGTTTTAGCATATTTTTGGAGCAAAGAATTCTGACATTGGACATGTTGAAGAGATTGTGAAGAATAGTTTCATTTTACTCAAATCACCCCTATCCTAAGGTGGCACAACTCAGTGACAAGAGAGCCCCTTGGCCTATGATTTCTTCTACAGGGGAACTGAAAGTATATGAGTGAACAGCTGGTTTCCCTGGCTGTGTGGGATGCTGCCAAAGAAACCCACTTTTTTCCTGCCCCATCCAGAATACTGAGGTTAGCTACATGACTAAGGGAGGGGCTGGAATAGTAGCTAGAGATCAGAAGGTATCAAAGTGATGCTGATTCTCTAGCCACTTTATGGACTCCATTAGGGAGCTCATCCATGAGCCACTGGGACACATCACCTGAAAATCTCTGTAACAAGCCCACAAGCACCTACAATGTCCATGAGCCTCACCCACACCCCTTCCCATGACTTGCTCTTTGTGCATCATCTTGAATACAGCAAGTATGAGTTTTTGCAGATAGCTAGAGAGCATGCACAGAGAGCCAGCCCAACTCTGTGAGACTGGGAGAAAACACACAAATTTAAGCATTCAACACTACCCTAGGGAAAACAAATGGGAACCTGTCAACACTTGGCCTGGCTTTGTAGGACTGAGAGAAGGCATGCAATCATAAGAATACCCCTACATAAGAGAAAATAGTAAGTGTAGAGAAGGTGTATCCACAGAGGCCTAAGACAGCCTCAGAATTCCTAGCAGGGCTCACAAAAAGTATTTCTCTTCTGAAGCCAGTCAGTAAAGACTGGAGGATATAACTGCTTTTTCAAATGTGAAGAAAGTAATACAAGACTTCAAGGAACATGAACAATCAAGAGAACATGACACCACCAAAGGTACACAATAATTTTCCAATAACAGATCCAAAGAAATAAAAATCTGTAATTTGCTTGATGATGAATTAGAAATAGTTGTTTTAAGGAAGTGCAGTGAGCTACAAGAAAACACAGAAAGACAATGCAACAATATCAGGAAAACAATACATGAACAAAGTGACAAGTTTAACAAAGATATAGCTATCATAAAAAATAACCAAAAAGAAATGCTAAAGCTGAAGAATACAATGAAAGTGATGAAAAAATGCAATAAAGAGCATCAACAGAAGATTTAAGCAAAAGAAAGAATCTATGAACTTGAAAATAGGTCATTTGAAATTATCCAGTTAGAAGAGAGAACAGATATGAAGCGAAGATGGCGGCATGGTAAGAGGACGTACATCTCTGCCTCCCACACATAGGTCTTAAACCGGGACATTTTTCAAAGCAGCACAGCAAAGAGACACCAGAAACACAGCATTTTTGAAAACAGATTATCGAAAATTGCAGTGGACGTTGAAAAACCGGACGGTAAGGAGAGTACTCCGGCGGTGCGGAGACCAGGGC
>PVKU01007709.1:0-83509 GCA_004027475.1 Anoura caudifer | reverse complement strand
TAACAGGAACCTAATCAAAAAAACAAACAAACAAGCATAATATAACCAAAGACACTGAAATTGAGAACAAGAGAGGAGAGGGATAGGAATATCCAGGGAAAAGGGGAAGGGATTAGAGCAACAAGTATGAAAGACATATGGACAAAAGCTAGGGGGCGGGTGGAAATGGAAGGGAGCTGGGGAGGGCTGGGGCGGAGGGACGGGATGGGAGTAGAAAACAGAAAACTGTATAAGAACAACAATTAAAATAAAATTTAATTAAAAAAAAGAAAATTGTTATATTTCTGAACATTTTATTCTATAGAATTTTGATAGATAATATTATAGAGAATTTTTATAGATACAATAGCATAAAGAATCTTCCTGTACTTATTTTCTAGCTCCCAAATCATTAACTCTTGGCTAATCTTGCCCCCCCATCACCAATTTACTATTTATCACCAATTAGGGATAACAGTAGCAACTACCTCTGAGAGCTGCTATTTAGTCTAAGACTTGAAGTTGCTGTGGCTGGTATTGCATCCACCCCAAAGAGAGAACTCCAGATACTAACTTGCCCTTCTCACCCTGGCACTCACAGAGCTGAGCCACGTTTCACCAGAAGCCATTATCTGCAAGGTACCCCAAGACACATTACTTCCTATGAGAAGCTGTTCTTTTCTAGATCCATTAGTAAGAAGTAAAGAGAACTGACAGTTATTTTCATTTCAGTCATCTCCTTTTTATCTGTATAACTAGTGCAAGATTATTTCTCTATTTTTTTCAGGTACTTGGTGTTAAAAAATCCTTAATCTAGTTGATATATGACAGTAAGCTAGAGAATTTGAAAAAGACTATAAATTATTGAGGTTTGCCCACAAAAGTCATTCTGCAGTAGTGCAAGGTCATTAGATGCATTCAAGACACCATTAACCTAAGAGGCCCCAAAATGATAAAAATCCCCTTTTTTTATTTTGGAATAAATCCTCATAGTATAAGAATTTTACTCTCAACTTTAAAACCTGGGTGGCTTATATAAGGCATAAAACTGGTAATAAATATTATTTGTGGTTTTCATATACATGGTAAAATTATCTTGTTTTTATTTACTATTAAATAAAGTGTATAAAGAAAACCATAAATGATTCTTTTAGCCACAAATTGTATTATTCGTCTACCTTATTCTTGAATAAATATATCTACTTATACTAATCATATATATATAAGGGTGGTTAGTTCCATTTAGGTTGGCACTTAAAATTCATGATAGAATAAACTACATTATATTCTTCAAGTTGCAAAATAATGTAGGCCTAAAATAATATTACTTACAATAATCAATAACTGAGAGATTGACTCACATTTTTTGAAAGAAAACAAATAAATGTCAAGCACAGCAACAAAGGAATGAGGTAAATAATCATTTAAATCAAATCTGTGACCTGGCTTTTGCAGCAGATTAAGTTTGTCACAATTTTAAATTAATGGTAATTTATTATTGTGAAAAACAAAGCTGCATTACAGAAACCACTAATAAGTTTTCTAATGCTCAGAACATCAATCTCAAGAATTAAAATCCCAAGTCACCAGAACCAACACATTCATTTAAGTGAATTTGTCTGCATGCTTCATGAACTTTCTAACCAAACACAATCAATTCAGCAAAGTAGTAAAATTGAGGTACTTTCAGTTATTAAAAATGGGTTGATCATAGTAACTAATAGTTCTCCATGATTTAAAAAAATGTTAAATGAGTCTTTACCTGTAATAGCTGTAAAGTTACTAATAATCCATAAGCCAACATCTGTTTAGAGAAAGCATTTGATTTACCTATCAGTTATGGCTATTACATCATTACATCTCCCTCCCATACCAAGACAAATAGATGGGGCTAACTGCTCTAGAAACCTCTAACGCTGTATGTATAGATCTCCTTATGTTTTCTCTGTCAAGGTTGTCATGCTTTTTCCTTTTTCCCGGTTTCATCTTTTTTAAGGTTGGGGTAGGCATAAAAGACAAGGGCAAAGGGATTAGAAATAGCCCTGCATGTCACAGGCTTAGAGATGGCTCAGGGGGGGCCATCGATGATCCTGCTGTTTCCTCCTGTTGCTCACCTTCATCAGCCTTTTTTAAATGACATTTTGAATATATTGTTACTATGCAAAGGTTTGTGAGAGAAGGGAATACAAAATTAAATTCACTATTAACTTTGTGATAAGGAAGTAATTAGAAATTATGATTCTGAGCTGCAGTCTTAAGTCAACCTATTTATTTAATAAATCTGAAATCAATTGATTGGCTAGTCCTCTTATTTAAAAAACTAACACAACAATTTAAATAAAGATGAACCTCACTATTCTGTATTTGTCCCCTGACCAGTACCAAAATTACAAATTCATACAGGAGAATGACAGGTGGCTGGCCATGTGACAGACTGGTCTACAATATCACCATTAGAGAAAATTGTCAGTCTTTCGAAATACTTATCCATGACTGGCAAGCTCTGGAAATAATGTGATTATAGTAATAGAATGGAACGGTTGTGCTCTTAAAGCAATAGGTGGCTTTGCCTAGTGCGGATGAATTTGCTGCCAAGGAATACATTGGCCACGCACAAAAGCAGTGGTGGTTTGCCTCCTCAGCGTGGTAAACTACGCTCTGAATCAGTGGTGCTCAAAATTGGTCAAAAGTCCCATCAAATACAGCAGCAATAAGGAGGCATATTTTACTCAGCTTGAAATTTGCAAGCTGAAGTTAAAAGGCTGCTTTTCAAAACAGGATTATTTTAAGAATTTTGTTTCCTAGTAAATATTTAAAGTATAGTTCATGTTTTTCATGTTTTATGAAGTGCCATAAGAGTAAATTGTTTGCCACTCCATTTTTAGTACCTGAATTGAGCACTATTTATTCATTATTTCAAAAAAAAAAATGTAACAAATGCTTAGCAGGCACTGGGCAATTTTCTGCTCACTGTGAACAAGGAGGCCCAAGTCCTGCCCCTCAAGAGGCTTAGATTTTTTTGGGGGGGGAATAGACAATACACAAATCATTAATAAAAAGATGGTATGATTTAGTTGGCATAAAGCACTGCATGAAAACAAAACAGATAAACAATTAAGAGTGACATGGGTACAAAAAGACTTTCTGAGGAAGAGAAATTTGTGTAGAGACCTAAGGGGAAAAAGGACAGATATTAGGAGGGAGAACATACCTTGGCAGCAAGTACAAAGTCCTGTTGTGAAATGAGCTTGCCTTGTTCAAGGACAATGTGATACAGCAGGATGTGTGGGGATAGAGATTAGGGGATGGAATTGATGGGGAAGAGCTAGGAATAGCTTTGTGGGGCCCTGCCGTCCATCACAGTCTAGTGAAGGGTTTCAATAAATGCACTAAAAGTACTTGACCTTTAAAAGAATGGCCAAGAAGGGAAGCTACCAGGATTTATTTTTTCCAGCAATTTAGGAAAGAGATAAAAGTTGTGAGGAATAAATGGGCAGCAGTGAAGGTGGGAAGTGTCTGGTCAGGATTTATTTTGAATGTGGTTCCAATAGGTTTTGTCAATGTGCAGTATACAGTGGGTGAGTCAAAGAAGACACTGGGGTGTGAGGCCTCGGTACTTGGGGTTGAGGGAGCCTAGAACAGGAGCAGTTTTGAGATGGGAGAATGCATCCTACAAAGGATATACAGTGTCTCTATAAACAAAGTAAAATACAGACAGTGATATTCCTGAGTGTGAGAAAAGGCTCAAAGCAGCCTAAGATGTTTCAAGTGATCTACACACTATGTTCTGACAAGGTATTTAAGTGAGATATCAAATAACAAAAGTAACAAAAAAAGTTACATTTTGAAATATCAAAATGCATTTATAACAATATCGTGATCAAATCTCAAGTAGATTTTCTTCAGACATAAACTCTAACTTTGAAAGTAAAATATCAAGATTTGGGGTATCAACCTGAAACTAATACAATATTGTACGTCAACTGTAACTGAAAACTAAATCATTAAAAAATAAATATATAAAGTAGTATTTGAGAGGCCAAACTTAGCTCCATGCCAGTGCGCAAACACCAACCTTGACTCCTCTCTTGCTTATTACAGATTGGCAAATGCTTTTATTTTTAAAAAATGGTGGGAAAAGTGAAACCAATGAGCTAAACAACCAAATTAAGAGATAATTTTGCTTCTTAATTTATACCAGTATTTGGTGCTACGTATTTGGAAGGGGGTACAAATTTAAGTGTGTGAAATGATATCTCAGTACTTTACACTGCATTCTTCTGATCCTGTCTGAACCTCTTTCGGGTTGTTAATTGGCTTGGTGTGCCCCTTCCAGGGGCTTTGGCTATTCTTCTCTTACATTGTCTTTTTCTCCTGGATTCCTAAAAGCTCTTTATAGGTTCTGGAAACTAATACTTTGTCAGTTGCGTGTTTTTCCAGATAACCAGTTCCCCTGTCTGTGGCTCTTCTTTTTATTTCATTATGTTGTTTTCTAGCATACAAGCATTTCTTAATATTTAATTTAGTAGCATTAGCTAACCATTTCCCCACTTTTAAAACGACTTAAGAAGCCTCATCTTTTTGTTAAATAATACACTATTTCCTCATGTTTTCTTCTAAAGTTTTAGAATTCTGTTTTTCATATTTAGTTCCTTTATATACCCAGAATTTTTTGGTTCATGATGAGAGGCAAGATGACAATATTTATTATTTTGTAAAGGTCACCACATGCCATTTTGTGTTTATTGAATAGTCTCTTGCCACTATATCTGTAAGGTCATTTCATAATATACAAATCATTCTAACCTATGACGAATACTTAGACTTTGTTTCTATGATCAATAACCTACTGTCTAAAATGCTTTATAGTCATCACTAGATGTTAGTAGCATTTGAACTCCACACTAAAAGTGTCTCCAGATGTTGTCACCTGTGCCCTTTTGGGGAAAACATCACCCCCAGCTAAAAGCACTGTTTTAGACCAGTGAATTTAAAATCGTAATAGTGAGTTGAAATGTGGTTAAGAAATGCCTGTGAAGGTCGTTTTTATATATCAACTTGGCATGTTCACCAATGGTCAGGAAAACACAGCAGGTACTGACTTTGAAGTTACAAATAATTATTAATGAGTTGATAATTTGCAAACATGGAATCTGTAAATAAAAATGAGGACTGACTGTGTATCCTACTTATTCTGTTTCTATGGTGGATATAATTTTCAAAAATATGCATAAGAAACAACATCTTTGTGAGATGAAGGAAAGAAAAAAACTTTTCTAACATAAATATAATTCTAAAGTACAGTGATGAGGAGCTTAATATTGAAAATAAGACTATAGTTGCTGACATTTCTGGTTTTAGGTGATCTTAGTTTTGACAATGATTTATCTAAATTGTTGAACATTTGGTTCCCTTTTCTATTATTTTTCTCCCTTACAAAACTGAATTAATCATGAGGACCAATTAAAACCATAGATTTCCTCAAAGTCATTATACAAGCAAGCCAATGTGGACAAAAGTGCAAATGAGTTTATGCAATTTATGGATCTTCCCTGACTACCTACTAATTTCCTCATGTTCCCCCATCTTATAAAAGATGGTCTAACTAAAGTAAATAATACCAGTATCTACTTAAGTAATTGCATTGATACCATTAACATCAATTATTGAATTATTGTCACATAACTTTTGGAGAGCATATTAGAATAGAAAGACTTAAACTATTGCAAATTATTGAAATTTTAATCCTGGTTTTGTAATTTATTATCTGTGACCTTGGGAAAAGCACTGAATTGTAATTGCTCATTCCCAGGGAGCTTTAATGCCAGAAGTTAGCTTTTCTCAATGAGTCATTTCAGTCCCTTCTAATTAGCTCCCTAAGCTTCTGATTAACATGCTCAGTAGAAGGCTTGCGCATTCTCTCAATCTAGCCCCTTCTGCTGCTATGTTACATCAGCTGCCCGAAATGGCATCGCTGGGCTACGCATCAGCCTCCTGCACACCCAGTCGTGACTGGTTCCACTTTCCTGGACTTGAGGACAGAACATAGTTTCTCCTCATCTGCTTTCCTCTTCATCCTCCGCAATACTGCAAGGACCATAGACAACTGTTTTTAATTCTTAGGATTGGACCAAAGTGAAAGGTATGGCAACACTGTAATAACTTCCAAATAGTGCACTGAGCTACCCATACCAGGGCTCTTACTGAGGCTGTCCCCTCCAGTTCTCCTGCCCACCTCCCAAAACACCGGTTACAGCTCACAACAGGCCCTGGGAGAAAGGATGGAACTCGTTCTCACACTTTTATAACACGTATCTCCCTTTGCTGTTTCAGGATTAAGCTTTTCTAGGTTGATGGGCTTTGACAATATTCCTTCTCTATAAAAGAACCCCTCGAGTCTTTCTCCATCTCTACCACTCTCTCTCACACACACAGGATTGTGGTGGCCATCAACATGCAACTGGATGATCAGATGCCATACATCTACTTCCCAAAGTCTGACGATTTCCATCCTAAGGAATTTTTTTAATGTGGGTGTGAGCAGATTGGGCTACAGTGGTTAGTCCCATTCTATCAATCTTCTCATTAAGCATTACAAAATATGTATCACCAAGGAATATAGCAATAAATATAAAATGAGCTTAAAAGTAGTTACTCAGGAGTGTGTTGTGTGGTAATGTGTGAAAAATACTAAATACTCAATTTGTTCTCAATTGATGGTATCTAATAGTAATGAAAAATAACTAAAGTAGTTAATAAACTTACATCTCTGCCATTAAAGTGAAAAATCTTATCATCTCCTACATATAAAACTTAAGATTTATTCTAATTGTGAAATCAAGGGCTTTGTCCCCTTTTAAAAGAATTTTTAGCTCATAGGGAAATAATTTTGCTTATATGCAGTATCTTAATTGTGATTTAATTTTTCACACTCAGTCTTTAAACTAGTTTATCCTAAGGGCAAAGCTCTTAATGGAGAGGAATTTCTGTTATTTTTTTTTAATCAGAATTAAATAATTACATACATGGAGTGAAGCAGTAACTGAAAAGAAAGAAAAACTCTGGAATAAAATTGTCACTCACTCTTAAATAAGTCCATACACAAATTCCCCACTTCATCCCTGAAAAGGGGTCCTGATAAGAAAGAGATCTCTTGCTGTTATCAATGCCCATTTAAATGGTCGAGTGAGAATGCGAGAGAGTGGATGTGGGTGGGGAGGGCTGGAGGTGACACAAGGTCCGTCAGATGGTTCTAACCTCGACCTGAAAAACAGAATTAGCAGAGATCTCGGCTAACACATACGAATTGCACCAAATGTCACTGGGATCAGGGCTCCTTCTGCTCTTATAACTTACTAGTCATTAATCCCCTTCAAGCCACATTCTGTGGTCAAATGTTTCTCAACAACTACAGTTTACACATCAATACAAGCTACACAGTAAACATTCTCCAGAATTAGACTCAGCAAGCTTGGGTTATACTATACAATGTATAGCAACCACAATAGGACTCTAGTTTGTCTTGGATCTAGTATATTCCTATAGATCTCTTGATTTGATTTTGCAAGAAATCTGACCAAGTGTCTAATCGTCAGGCATCTCTGAAGCCAGGACAAAATGTTACTATTGAGAGGCTAACATTTTTCTTACACTGTTATACTAAATTGCTATGCACATGTCCAATAAGCTAAAATATTGTGGTCTGTGGCTCTAAATATACAGTGTTTCAGACTTAATACCCTGTAAATCATATAGGATATTTATCTCCAAATTAAAAATACTATATGGTAAAATATTAATTTGACAAAATTTCAATTGGATCAAAATTTTATATTTAAGACAACTGGAAATTAATCAGAAAGTTGTAAATTTTTAAATTACTTTAAAGTAAGTGAAAAATTTCGAAGGTGAAATAATCAATCCCACATGAGGAAATGAAGGTAAACCAAATCATACATATTGTGTAGAGGAAACAAAGATGTATTTCTATGAATATTTATTTAGTAGTTTTTAATATTTATTAAAATTTAGTACTTTGTAGGTTAAGCTGAAAAAAATTGGGAGTTCTAAAAAGACAAATAAAATCCTGATTTACCATGGGAAAAAAACCAAAGGGGATTTTCCTATTCTTCTTACTCTTCAAGTTTTAAAGAATGAAAGACAAGTGTCTAGTATTGTAACTCTAGAATTCAGTGTCATACAATAAGAATCAAAGCACTAATATTTCAATGTCATAGTACTGCTTTCACTAACTTACTGTGGTTATATAAAAGAATGCCTTCAGAGAAGATACTCTGGAAACTTCACACCCTTTCTTCTCCTCCTCAATTCTTTCCTTATTTGCAAAGGTAATAGTCTTCTAAATGATAAAATGCAGCAACAGAGAGAGTAAAAACTGCTAAAAAATGAGCTTTATCATGTGGCGCAGGACCTGAGCTGATGAGAGTGGTAAAAAGAACTTTTTGAAAAGATAAAGGAGAGACATGGAATATGGCAGACCCTAGGAGACCACAAGGTTCAGCGAACTAAGGACACATGTGTACACTAAGGGCTTTCTCAGAGAAACTGCAGTATTTCTTTGCTTTAAAATTGATTGAAGCAACTCAAAAACTGTGAAGAGGGCAAACACATTTGCATTTATCTCAACTTGTCTTTGTTTTTCAAAAAAGCATTTCCTGCTTATATAGTATATGCAGGGTGTTCTCTAGGTGTCTGGAAAGACAATGCTATATAAGAAACACAATTGCAAACCATAGTAATAGTAAATGCCCTTCACTTTACAAATAAACAAATGTTTATATAAATATACCACACACACAGTTCATATATGCAAATAAAAACTGCATTTTAAATATGTTTAGACAGATGTGCTTGGTCATTTAGGACAAGTTTGGACATAGAGAATAATGCCAGTGTTGGTCTGAAGCAGTAACATTGACCTCAAGAGAACTGGGTTATAAAAAGTGAGCTAACGCAATGAAATATGCAGTTGTGACATCGACATCGATGTAACTTGGCAGCCAAGGAGAGTGGACTGGAATGCACATGCATGAACAATGACGACTTCACTGTACTAGTCAGTGAGGGCAGTAGATGCTGTTGAGTGAGCATGTGTACTGTGTGGCTGCCTCATTCAAAATGACTGAGTGAGTAGAACAACGAATCTGCATCACATTTTGCATGAAGCTTGAACATTCCTCTGTGGAAGCTATTTGGATGATTCACAGGGCCACAGCTATTGGCCACTGGTGATTGGCAGCTTCATTCCAGTAATGTACCTGCTCATACATCACAGTTCATGCAGAATTTTTGGCAAAACATCAGATCACCCAGATAATTCAGCCTCCTGACAGCCCAGATTTGGTGCCCTGTGACCTCTAGCTTTTCCCCAAACTAAAATCACCTTTGAAAGGGAAGAGATTTCAGACTATTGATGAGAGTCAGAAAGATACAATAGAGCAAATGATGGTGATTGGGAGAACTGTGTGGGACCCCAAGGTGCCTACTTTGAAGGGGACTAAGGCATCATTGTTCTGTGTACAATGTTTCTTGTATCTTCTTCAATAAATGCCTCTGTTTTTCATGTTACATAGCTGGATACTTTCCGGACAGACCTCGTATGCCTTTCCAAAATAAGTGTGAGAAGGACTATGCAATATAAATAAACTATATGTGATATGTTCACTGAATTTTTGAAAAATAAACGTGAAGTAAATTTAACAAAGAAAAAATATACACGCAGCTATGACTACTCATTTAATTTAATTTTATGCGTCAGGAGAGTCTGTCTGATTAGGAGTCCATTAAGGAAGCACAAGGCTTCCTGAGGTCTGTGGGTTGTCATCCTGTCTTCATTAAGCTCCATTTGGCAGGGCAAAGAGGGAGATAGCAGTCCTGAGAGCAGAAAGAAATTGCTCCGAGGATGCATTTGCATCCCTCTTGGGATTGAATCCAGTTACATTTATTTCAATGTTCCTTAAAGGAGTTTTTAGTAAATCTAAACAAAATTTGAGCCAGTGCCTCCATTTTGGCAGCCAAAAACTATAAAATTTTGGTAGCCTTCTGCCAATTGAAGGGACTCATTTGCTGTGTGCTAACATATAATATGCTCCTAATTACAATGGCTAACATGTGCTTACGAGCAGGGAAATTTTTTTGATCAAATGTAATGGCAAGATGTGTATTGAGTATGAACAATGAATAAGGACATTAACTCATTAAAGTCTGACCTAAGAAAGAGGTTGCCCGTAACTACTGCTTATTTCAATCTTCCAGTGGAAGGAAGGACACTTGAAGCTCTCTGGATAAGCTCTTCAAGAATCTTTTCAATTATATTTCTTCATGGAGAAGATGGGCACTGAACAACTCAATTGTAAATGCCAAGCTGGTAATGTGAAATCAAATGACTGCTTACTCCATTCAAAGCTCAGTGTTTGTCTCAGAGTGTCCAGCAGTCAACCAGGGCGGGGTCTGGCCATTGCCCAGCAAACTTAGGAAGCAGCTGTTAAAAATTTTAAGCCATTACATTTATTTTGATGGTTGCACAACTTAGTAAATTTACTAAAAATCATTGAATTGTATCCTTGAAAGAGGTAAATTATTTAATGTGTAAAATATTTCTCAAAGTCATGAAAAATTTTTAAGACATTACAAAGAATAGGCTAGTGTGGAGTGAACTATAGAAGGCGATTAAATATTCACAAGGTATGTACATGTATAAATATAGGTATAAGTGTATACTTAAAGCATTTGATAATTTTTAACAAAGTTCAACCTTAATATTGAAAATTATTTCAGCAATATCTGCAAAATTAAATTATAATAATGATAAGAAAAAAATGCAGATAGTGAAAACCTCCCAAGGGAACCCCATATAGGAGACCCTCCAGTTCCTCTTTTCCATCTCTGTGCGTTTAATGAGACTGCAGCTGTCTGGCTGTCACAGGCTCCCAGGCATGGCACCACAACTCAAGGAAACAGGCCCATCCTCCGACTCAGACTAACTCATGCGGAACTTATTTTGAATACCCAGTTCAAAAACACAAGCAACACAGTTATAAAATATGTTTACAAAAAAAAATTTTGAGATACTTTACTGATCTAGAAACCTCTGTTAAAGTTCACTGCTCAAGTGCAGTGCCAGGCCATGCTGTGCTGTGTCAATGAACATAAGCCACCCCAGCCCACTCACTAATGCATTCAGTCATATCCCTACTTGCTAACCCCCTCAACTGACCTGTCTGTATTTACTAACACTCAGCTGTTCCAAACATCCTTGTCTTTTCCTGAAGAGCCATTAAGCTATGAAAAAGCCACTATAAATCCCTGATGACAAATGATACAGAACATCTTTGTGGATGCTTATTTTCTATCTGTACATCTTCTTTGTTGAAGTGCCTGCTAAGATCTTTGATCAATTTTTTAATTTCAGTTTGTTTTCTTATTTTTGAGTTTTAAGGGAATCTCTGTATATCTATTTTAAATAGCAGTCCTTTATCAGATGCATCTTTTGCAAATATTTTCTCCTAGTCTGTGGCTTGTCTTTTAGTTTTGTTAGTATTGTGTTTCAAGGAACAAAAGATTTAATTTTAATGAAGTCAAACTGTCATTTTTTTGGATTGTGTTTTCGGTATTGCATCTAAAAAAAGATTTGCCATGACCACATTTATCTAGTTTTCTCCTATGTTATCTTCTAAGAGTTTTATAGTTTTGAGTTTTACATTTAGGTCTGTGATCCATTTTGTAATTTTTTGTGAAGGGTGTGAGCTCTCTACATTCTTTAAAAAAAAATATTTAGATGTGGTTGTCCAATTGTTCCAGCACCATTTGTTAAGGATACTATCTTTGCTCCACTGTATTGCCTTTGCTTCTTTGTCAAAGATCAGTTTACTATATTTACGGGTGTTTATTTGTGGTCACTCTATTCTCTTCTGTTGATTTATTTGCCTGTTCTTTAACCAATACTACGTAGAGGGCTCTGCCTCTTTGTGGACGCTCTAGGAGAGGATCTGTTTGCCTGCCTTTTTCAGCTTCTAGAAACTGCTGACATATCCCCATTCCTCTGTCTTCGAAGCCAGCAACATTGCTTCTCTCTGACCATTCTTCCGTGGTCACATCTCCCTCTCACTACATCAGGAGGGTTATCCACTTTAAGGATGTCTATGATGAGACTAGGCCCACTTGGATAATCTAGGATATGTTCCTCACTCAAGGTCCTTGATTTAATAACTTCTTCTAAGTCCCTTTGCCACATAAAGTACATGCGCACAAATTCCAGGGATTAGCACACTGACATCTTTGAAGTACATAATTCTGCCTAAGAAGTAAATGCTCCAATTCATCAATAAGCAGCACTCCATTTCTAGGCAATTAAAAGATGTTAAAGAGCTCTGGCTGGTGTGGCTCAGTGGATTGAGTGCCAGCCTGCAAACCAAAGGGTCAATGGTTCGATTCCCAGTCAGGGCACATCCCTGGGTTGCAGGCCAGGCCCCTACTGGAGGGCCCTACAGAGGCAACCACACATTGATGTTTCTCTCCCTTTCTCCTTCCCTTTCCCCTCTCTAAAAATAAATAAAATAAAATCTTTTTTTTAATGTTAAAGAGACTTTTCCTTGTTTTTTAATACTCATTACACTTTTTCGGTATGGTCTGTACCATAACTTTGTGCAGGCATAGGTGTCTTCCTATTGTTGCTTTGCAGTTGTCATTTGAAACCTTCTAATCACTAGAGAGAGTCAGAAAACTGGGCTTTTTTTCTTTATAAAGGTTAAAAAATGGACAAACCTTTAAAAAGTTTAAAGAATAAAAATAAAGCAAATATATACATTAAAAAAAGAAACCTAATCATAACTGATTTCATTTCCAGCATTCCCACTTTTCCTTGCTGCACTTTGCCTTTGGTGCACAGTTTCCTGTCTTGATTATACTTTTTTTTGTGAAAGTCACTTAGGTTTATCACTGTGAGTCATGGAGGTCACACCACTGCGCACTGTGCTCTCCGTGCGTGAAGCGAGTAACAGGTGCACAGTACCAACCACTGACAGGCTTTTAAAGGACATGGGTGGTCAGTGACCGTGATGCACTTCTGCTGTTTACATAGTGATTTGTGGACTGAGAAGCTAGCAGTGAAGTTTCTACTTTATATGCAAATACTCACATTTACTATACCATGGAAAATGAAATTTGAAACATGTTGTTGGGGGTTCTTTAATGAAACAGTGGAGATAAATTTGTGCATATCAGAACCATGAAAGAGACAATAGCCTTGTCTACATGCCTTATTTTGCCACATATAATGCACAGTTTTTGCCCAAATTTTTGAGAGAAAAATAAGGATGTGCATTATACATGGGTAGTTCTAATTCTTTATCTATATAAATGTTTTTAATTCTTTTATTTATGCTTATATATTAAAAGTGTAACTCTAGAAAGCAACAGCAATATCCATATATAAAATAATATCCTGGAATGTGATAATTGGTTTTGTTTCTAAATATAAATAAATAAAAGTTGAATGAAAAATTAAAATATTATTTTCCTGAAAGTTTAGGCCCAAAACATGGGTGCTCATTATACATGGCAAATATGATAGAAATGACAATAAATAATTCTTCCATGCAACAAAGGCATGTAAGAATCTCACAATGTGGTATGGAGCAAAAGAAACCACACACAAGAGTACCTGGCCCATGGTTTTACTTGGAAAAATATGAGGGAGGGGGGACTTTGTTTTTGGTGCTAGACATCAGCATAGGCTTTGTATTGGTGGTCAACAGTGGGTTGTAACTGGAAGGTGCATGAGGAAGTCTGATGGTTTTCTAGATGTGGTGGTCACATGGGTGTACTCACTATGTGAATATGTTGAGCAGTATATGTGTGATTTGTACACTTTTGTCTATATTTTATACTTAAATAAAGTTATAAAGAATATATAGATTGTCACAGTAAATTCAAAATGCCACTGGTCTTGGAGTGAGAAAAATGGAGTTCGAGTATTAAGCTCTCATGAACTTATGTCTGACCTTGTGAAATCAGCTGACTTGTCTTGACTTCTGAGCCTCAATGGTAAAACTAAAGGATTTGGATTTCTTCCAATGCCATGTTTCAATAATTTTTTGACTTGAGATGCTTCCCACATTTTAACAGCTAATAACAGACACCTTTTAGGCTGGGAAATGTTTTATACAGTATGGTGACAAGAACAATTGTTTTCCTTCATACAGTGGAATAACGATCAGAAATGTTTATTTAAAAATATATAACTGTCATGTTTACACTGTGATGTAAATTGTAGCTCTCGCAATAGGAATGAAAAGTAAGGGTTCTATCTTCAATGTTAACAGGAGAACAATATCCAGAGTTGACAGCCTGTCATCTATTATACACTTTCTGTCTTGATGCCACAAAATGCAATTTGTTACAAACCTTGCTCTGCAGCCACTTTGATCTGGGTTCTAAGACAAAGCTCACATTTTTTAATAAACAAGTGTAAAATTGTAATAATAATTTTGTAAATATATGTGAGACTATAGCAATTGTACCTGTGTTGATGGGAAAGGAGAAAGTACTGTAACAGCACTCCAGCATGCTGAGCGTACTGCGTATGTGTGATGGGATTACTGTTGACTCCTTCTGTTGCCACATGTGCGTGCACGCGCACACACACACACAAGAAATTTGTTTCACTGCAATCCAGAATAAAAAAGAGAAACATTTTAGTTTTTCTGCTCATTCCCTCTCCATGTCCTCAGGGAGGAGTGGCATAGCTGACTGATGAGTTTGGGAGAAGAAACTGGACAATGTCTTGGTTTGCATTTTAGGTGGAGACTGTCAAAGTGTTCTCTGCCTCTCTGTTCCGCAACATTTGCTACAAAGTAGGCTCTACTCCATGAGTGAGGCCTCTAGTATTAAGAGTTCATGTCTAATTCAGGGTGGTTAGAGCAAGTCTATCTATTCGTAGATAGAAAGTCATAATCTGAATCTGCTTTATTTCTAATAAGCAAGCATTTAGATCTCTACCTTCTTCTGTGTCATATTTCTCAATGGTTCAGAATTAAAAAGGAGAAATTAAATTAAAAAGGAGAAAATGGAGTCTGCTTGCTCCACAAATTTTCAACATTAATGAAATTCCCAAAGTATAAAAAGAAGAGGGGCAGATAACTGTATGCATAAGGTTACTTATAATTTTAGGTTAAAAAATTAAATCAAGACACACACACACGCAATTGTCCAAAAAGCTATGCTTCAAACATGTTTGGATTATTTTGAGGAGGAAACATGCCTGCTTTCTTTGCAGAATATCCAGTTTTCTCAGAGGGTGCACATATCATACTTTCCTTTCATTAAAAAATATCCATAATATTGCTTTGTTTACGATGTGTGCAAATAATCAGTTTCTCTCTTTTTCTTTACCTTCCATTTTCTAACATCTATGGAATCTTATTTTTGCCTGTGAGTCTACGTTTTAAAAGCTCATGTTCTAAGTTTTCATGATCAAAAATGTATATAAGAGGAGTGGTTTCAAAATTTAAAATATTCAAGAATAGATTTTTCGGTCTATGTAACTCACATTTCATTGGTGCATTTATGTCTGCAGATAACTCAGAACTGAGAGCGAGGCCTGGAGAGTATTGTGAAATGCTGGTTAACCCCAACTTGGCTGCCTGACATTTCGGAACAGTAATGAGCCTTCTGATTGCCCCGAATACAACTTAAGGGAAAATGTACTCTAAAGCAGAGCTTGTTTCCTTTGAGTTACACAGTCTTCTCTGTAATGATATGTAATATTATATGGAACACAGAACATTTAGTTCTTCATTTTAATATAATTTTGTTCTCCCACTGCCTTATAAGTAAGCATTGGCTGTGTACGGTACTTAACACTCTTCTCAAAGGAGACATTTTTTAGGAAAATAGAAAAGCCTTATTTTTGTAGAAAGTAATAAATTTCTATTAAATGTTCTCTACTTCAATCATTCAATTCCCCAGTAGGATTTTAATGAAGTTTTATTGGTGTGTGTATATGCGTTCCGTACTATATTATTCTGATAGCACAAATAATTTTATAGACATTTTATTTTCTGATGCATGATGATTGATAGAAATAAAAACAAAAGGTTTTGTGTTAATCAAGTAGGTAATATTTGACTATCTAATCAGCTTAGAGTATTCTATACTTAGAATAATATAAAATCACACTGGTTTTCCAAATAATAAAAAGGTGATTTTACAAAAATATATGCTCTAAATTTCTTTTTAAGATATAAAAATGTGCACTGCTTGAGCTGAAATAATTGCCTATGTATCTAGATGACTTTTTAATAATGAAATAAAAGCCATGGAGCATTTAAATTATTTGCTACATTCATTTAAATGGCATATTCAATAGTACCTATTTAAAATTGCTCATTCTTCTACTGACAGTGGGAAGAAAAGTGTTAGCTTTTTGGAGTAATTTTTAATGCAATGCATTTGTTACTTCTTTCTGTTTAAAATACTGTTCACTAGTTGCTTGCAAGTGTCATAATTACATGCAGTTATGACTTTATTACAAGAAGAGTGTTTTTGCCTCTTGCTTAACATCAGCCACCTTGTAAAATAAACTCATTGTTCATTTTAGTATCAGACTGGAAATTGTCCATCTTACAGTCTCTGCCAACTCAATAGTTCCTCTCTCAAACATACAATTTTAACATCTGATAAACCAATTACTACTTACCTTCCTGCCCAGCTCCTGTCTTCTTCTTATTGTTTTACTTATCCGTATGTCTTTGGGGATGACTACATATTATACTTCAGAGGTGAGAGAAGAACATGAATCCTACTGTTCAACAATCATTTTTAAATATGTCGATACTTATTCTTATTTCATTGTTATAGCAAACACAAAAGAAGTAGACAAGAAGGCCCTGGCTGGTGTGGCTCAGTGGATTGAGTGCTGACCTGTGGCTGGTTCAATTCCCAGTCAGAGCACCTGCCTGGGTCTAGATGTTTCCCTCTCTCCTTCCCTTCTCTCTGAGAATAAATAAATAAAATCTTAAAAAAAAACTAGACAAGAAGGATCCTATTGTCATTTTTCTAGATTTCTTTTTTTGTATAAACTCATAGGACTAGAAATAACATAGGCTATATCTATTACATGATAATGCACATAAATGTTCCCAGAAAAGTGAAAATTAAAAGAGAGACTTTATATCAGCTTAGTTTAAATATAGTATATTAATATTTAATATATTTTTTAAAAAGTCTATAGACCTCTCAGATAAATCATTAAAAGGTATAATCATGACCAAGCTGATTTAAATTATGGTTTATTTTTTATTGTTCAATTACAATTGTGCCCATTTTCCCCCCATTACTCTCTCCTGCCCTACCCACCCGCCCACCCCCCACATTCATTCCTTCTCCCCTCCCCCATTACTTTTGTCCATGGGTCCTTTATACATGCTCCTTGACTTGACCTTCCTCTTCTTTCACCCTTTACCCCCTAATTCTGCCCCTCTGGTCACTGTCAGTTTGTTCTTTATTTCAATGCCTCTGGTTTTACTTTGCTCCCTTGTTTGTTTTGTTGATTAGTTTCTACTTATAGGTGAGATCATGTGGTATTTGTCTTTCATGGAGTGACTTATTTCACTTAGCATAATGCTCTCCAGTTCCATCCATGCTTTTGCAAAAGTTAGGAGCTCCATCTTTCTTTCTGCTACATAGTATTCCATTGTGTAAATGTGGCATGGTTTTTTGATCTACTCAGTTACTGATGAGCACTTGGGTTGCTTCTAGCACTTGGCTATTGTAAATTGTGCTGCTATGAACATTGGGGTGCATGGGTTCTTAGGATATAAGCCTAGCCATGGAATTGTTGGGTCAAAAGGCAGATCCATTTTCAGTTTTCTGAGGAAACTGCACCAGTCTGCATTCCCACCAACAGTGACTAGGGCTCCATTTTCTCCACAACCTTGCCAACACTTGTTTGTTGATTTGTTTGTGATGGCCAGTGTGACTGGTTTGAAGTGGTACCTCGTTGTGGTTTTAGTTTGCATCTCTCTGATGGCTAGTGATGCTGAGCATCCCCTTATATGTTTATGGGCCCTCTGCATGTCCTCCTTGGAGAAATGTCTGTTCAGGCCCTTTGCCCAATTTTTAAGTGGATTGTTTGTCTTCCTGGAGTGGAGTTGTGTGAGTTCTTTATATATTTTGGAGATCAAAGCCTTGTCTAAGGTATCATTGGCAAGTATATTTTACTATGTTGTTGGTTCCCTTTTCATTTTGCTGATGTTTTCTTTAACAATGCAGAAGCTTTTTATTTTGATATAGTCCCATTTATTTATTCTTTCCTTTATGTCCCTTGCTCTAGGGGTCAAATAGGTGAGAATACTGCTGCACAGAATATCTGAAATTTTTCTGCCTATCTTCTCCTCTAGGACTTTTATGGTGTCATGACTTATATTTAAGTCTTTTATTCATCTTGAGTTTATTTTTGTGTATGGTGTAAGTTGGTGGTCGAGTTTCATTTTATTTCCATGTAGCTATCTAGATCTCCCAAAACCATTTGTTGAAGAGACTATTCTTACTCAATTTTATGCTCCTGCCCCCTTTGTAAAATATCAATTGACCATAGAGACATGGGTTTATCTTTGGTCTCTCTATTCAGTTCCATCAATCTATGTGTGTGTTCTTATGCCAGTTACCAGACTGTTTTGCTTATAGTGTCTTATAGTATAGTTTGATACCAGGTATTGTGATCCCTCCTACTTTGTTCTTTCTCAAAATTGCTGAGGCTATTTGGGGTCATTTATGGTTCCACATGAATTTTTGAAATTTTTGTCCTATCTCTGTGGAATATATCATTGGTATTTTAATAGGGATTGTGTTGAATCTATACATTGCTTTGGGTAGTATGCACATTTTAGTCTTCCAATCCATGAATGTGGTTTAAAAGTTAGGAGTTGAAAACCAATATAGTAATCAGCAAAATGGTGGAGTAAAGAATTCTGAAACTGTGCTCCTCTGAAAAAGCAATGAGAAAACTGGCTAAAATCATTGGAATCAATATTTGGGAATGCTGAAAATTGGGCAAAGGCTGTCAGCAACCTGAGTAGTACTTACTCAGGAAAAACAATTCCACAAGAACAGTGAGATTTGTGGCGTTGAAATTACCTCATTCTTATCTCTCTTTTCCAAACTTGTTTCAAAAACAGCTCAGATTCCCAAGAGTACCATAAAGAGTAAAATGGAAAGAGTGAAAGACCTCATTGACAAAGAAATGTAGTCATTAATTATTATTTTTTTTGACCTGGATGGTGGCTTAAAAGGCTTGTCTTTATTTCACCTGACTCAGAACTTCCCCAGTGCTAAAGCTGCAACCCGGAAGGAAGGAGTACATTGCATATATGGATTATATTTACAGGGAAATATTGTAATTACTGCTGCCTGAGGTGAGGGCCAACAACAGACTAACTAAAAATTGGGAGGAACGCCTGGGAAAAGAGATAATTATAATACTTTGCAAAACTCTTTAAAAACAGGATCTGATTTCTAGAGTTGCCAAATCAAACTATTCAAAATGTGTAGTCTTCAACCAAAAAGTATGAAGCCTGCAAAGAAATAAGAAAATATGGCTCATATGCAGGGGAGAAGAGTAATCAATAGAACTATCCTTGGTTAAGGCCAGAGATGAGATGTTCTAAACTAAAGTTTTGTCTCAGCTGTTTTAAAAGTATGTTTGAGAGACAGGCCCAAAATAATGGCATAGGAAAACCCCAAATAACCTCCCATGGACACTCCAAATGTACATCTACATACACAGCAGTTGTCCTGAAGAACTACTGAGGCTGATTGAACATTATCTGCACTACAAACTCTCGAGCGAGAAACTGCATAGAGAAGGGTGGAGAACCAGAGGAGCTCTCTGAGACCTGGGAGAACTCTCAGGGATCAGAGGTGCTGGTGAGCACCACTGTTTGCAGTCCGCCTCCACCTAGTTGGTGCAGGTTATACAGCTTGGTCCAGGACTCTACCCAACCTGCAAGACCAACAAGTGCATCCTTGGTCAATGTTGCCAGTGCTTACTCCAGGCACAGCGAGCCAGACCACCAGGGCACCACCACTGCCACACACCTGGAACCACCCTGCCCCTTGTCAGCTCCAGCTCTGGTCAGCTTGACTGCCAGGGTGCCTCTGGAGTGGGTGTACCCCAGGAAACCGTGATGCGTGCTTCTGCAGTCCCCAGCCAGCCAGACTGCCAAGGCCACCTAGCACAGTCAGCCTACACAGAGCTTACTCCTACACAAAGCCACTCCTTCAAGTTCAAGAGAGGCAGCAGTTTCATCTAATTGATGGAAACAAAACAGAAGATCAAAAAAAAAATGGAAACAAATTCTAAAGTGTTCATAGAAGTGTTATTCACAATATCTAAGATGTGGAAACAACTTAGGTGTCAAGTAACGGATGAATGGATAAAGATGGTGTGATTCACACACACATACAGGATTATTACTCAGTCATAAAAAGAATAAAATTTTGCCTTTTATGACAACATGAATGAATCAAGAGGACATTATGCTAAGTAAAATAGGTCGTATTGAGAAAGACAAATACTGTTTGATTTCACTTATTTGTGAAATTAAAAATAATCAAAGCAATTGAACAAACAAGACGAAACAGAAACAGATTTATATATACAGAAAACAAATTGATGGTTTCCAGAGGGGGATGGGGTGGAGGACTGGGTGAAAAAGGGGATGGGAGAATAAGAGATACCAACTGCCATTTATATAATACATATGCCATGGGGATGTAATATACTATTCAGAGAATATAGTCAGTTAATATTGTAATGACTTGGGGTGTGTAGTGATCAAATCTTAAGGTTTATAAATGTTAAATCAATGTGTTGTACACCTGAAACATATAATATTGTAGGTCAACTATACTTTAATAAAAATGTGAAGAAATAACAATGTACTTAATGAGCTAAGGAAACAATGTCTAAAGAAGTAAAAGTCTAACGAAGAAAGAATTAGAAGAATATCTCAACAAGTACAGACTGTAAAAGGAATGGAAATAAGAGAAGGCTCATGTAGGAATTCTGGGGTTGAAAAGTCTAATAACTAACATGAAAATTTCAATGAAGAAGCTCAAGAGCATATTCGAGAAGACAGATTTTGGAAAGCATCAATTGAGATGACCTAGCCAAGGAACAAAAATGAAGAAGATGAAGAAAAAGGAGCGGTCTCAGAAGAAGGTTTCAGGGTACTAAACTATGCAGAAGAGCAGTTTCAGAAGAACAAGAGGAAAAGGGGGAGGCGGAAAGAATATTTTAAGAAATAACTGCCAATGATCCCAAATGTGATGAAAAACATTCATTTACTAAAAGAGCTCCTTCAGTCTGAAGTAAAAGGACACTAGACATGAACTCAAGTCCAGATAAAGAAATAAAGAATGAGAGTGAAGGCAAGTACGTTGTAAATGTAGAAGATAACATAAATGGATTTTTTGTTCAGAATTCATTTTGTTATTCTCTTTAAAAAAAACAACAACAACGCACAAGTCAGTAATTACAAATCTATGTTGGTGGTACATGGTGCATAAAGATGAATTTGCAACAACAGCAGCACCAAGAAGGACCTGATCTATACAAAACTTTAAATTTTTTGTATTTTTGAAGTTCAATTGGCATTTAATTCAAGCTACAGTAAAAATAATGACAGGAAAATTAGATTGTTACACTAGAAAATATATATTTAATACAAAATCAGCCATAATGGAGGAATGAAAAACCAAACATCAAGAGACATACAAACAACAAAGAATAGAATTAAATCCTTTCTTCTTAATTATTTCATCACATGTAAATGAATTAAAGTCTCCAATTAAAATACACTGGCAGAATAGATAAAACAAAAAATGATCCACTGTATGTTATGTATGCAACTCACTTTATTTTTAGTTTATCCTCACCTGAGGACTTTTATTTTCACTGCCTTTAGAGAGAGAGAAAGGGAGAGAGGGAGAGAATGAAACATTGATGAGAAAGAGAAGCATCTATTGGTTTCCTCCCTTATGTACCTGGGCCAAGAATCAGTGCCTGGACTGGGGATCTAAGGCATCCAGACCGGGGACCGAACCGCAGCCTAGGTATGTGCCCTGACCAAGAACTGAATGAGTCTTGGTTATGGAATTACACTCTAATCAACTGAGCCCCACCATCCAGGGCTATAAGACTCACTTTCTTCCAATAAGGAAGAGAAAAGCTAGAGTGAAGGATACAAAACAAATAGAAGTATTGAACAACTACATTTCAACTAGACCTAAAAGACTCATGTAGCATAGTTCACCTAGCAGCAGTAGAATACACATTCTCAAGTGGGTATGAGCACATTCACAGGATAGACTGTTACATCAAAAAATCTCAAATAAATTTTAAAATATTAAATATATACAAAGTACCATATTTTTAAGACCATAAGACACACCTAGGTTTTAGAGGGCGAAAATAGTAAAAAAATTTTGAAGCAAAAAGTGTGCTAAAATATTTAATAACCTGTGACCCTGCTCCACCCCCACCCCCACCACAGTGAGCCAGGTATGCTACATTGGGACTATAAGAAGACACACACCCCGTTTCCTCCCAAATTTGAGGTAGGGAGGTGCAACTTATAGTCTGGAAAATATGGTATATTCCTTTACCACATTGAAAAATTAACAACAAAAAATTCAGAAATTTTACAAGTATGTGGGAATTAAATAATACAAAGTGATACCTGCTAATCCTTCTCAAACACTTCAAAAAATTGAAGAGTGGGGATCACGTCCTAGCTCACTCTGTGAGTATTACTCTGCTGTAAAACTTATTTCCAAAGGAGCAGCAGAGGGGGCGGAGCAAAACAGGGAGTGTGGTATCCCAGTGACACTGCCTACATGCCATGAGGAGGTGAAAAGGTACAGGACTCCCATACCAAGGCTTCTGGGGAGAGCGCGGCAGGCCTCCCCAACTGGTACTAGATGGCTTGTGAGATCAGATAAAGGACACTGGTTAAGGTTGTATTGTGGCTCAGGGTTGGGTTCAGGGGAAGGATTCCTGGTGCTTGCAAAGTTTGAAATGCTCATTGGAGCCAAGGAAGGGAGCAGGTGGCTTTCTTATCGATTTGGCCAGCTGTGGGAAGAAGGGCTAAGGCTTAACAGCTGTCAGCAAATATGAGAATGTAATAATAGTCAAACTCTTTACGAAAGTGTGGGCAAAAATCTGACCAGGATGGCTTCAGGAGGGAATGCTATGAAAGAATGGGGGCATAGTGGGAATAGATAACTCACAGAAATTTTCCATAAATGGAAGGAGTAAAAAAAGGATGATGCTGGTGTAGAAATAGGGTCAAGAGAGACATTTCCACATGGAATAAATAACAGCATTTCTTTATAATAAATGATAATAAAAGATAATACCTATCAGAAATCCATATCTTTCTGATAGGTATTATCAGAAAGAGAACTTGATGCAGGAGACAGAGGACAGAATTGCTTGTGTGGGTAGAAAGGAAAGTCATCTAAGTTCCATAGCAACAGAATAGAAGGCAGAGTGTAAGGGCACAGAGCAGGTGGGTGTTCCGATGAGAAGTGACAGCGTGTGGAGGCACTCGCAGCTTGCTTCAGCTTTCTCCTCGAAATAGGAAATGCATTTGTCATCTGAGAGCAGGAGACGGGGATGAGAGTCAGAATTTTAAGGACAGAAGAAAAAAAATGAGCAATAGTCATCTCCCCTTTAGCTACATTGGAGTTCACCCAGACAGCACTAAGAATGGTTTGACACTGAGAATGTCTTGTCCCATGTGTTGAGTTTTTAAGTCATCTTCTATACCCTAAGAATAGTGAGTCTTTACAGAGTACATTCCAAAAGTAGGTATTAAAAGGCAGAAGTGTATTTGTATTATTTTTTTAAAGAAACCTTTCTTAAAGAAGCAAAACTATTTTGCTCCTTGTAAATATGAAGAGACCCTATCAGATTCTATATATAATAATTCTACAAGATTTACCTATGTTGATGCTATTGAGGGAAAATGCATGAAATATTTAAAATGCTATGCCTCAAGGTCACCACCAAGCATTCTTATTTTATGTAGATGTGCTATGTGCTCCATTAAGCGTTTTTAATTTGCATGTTTGTTAGCCTGTCAACACAGATGATTCTCTGGCAGAGCATCTTCATTTTTATACAGTTTTAGAGAGCCTTTCTTTTTCAATAGGATCACCATCCTCTGATAAATTGTGGTTTACATGATGAAAGTAATATCAAAGTATACATAATATATATGTACATACACACATACATTTAAATATTCATCATGACCCCTGAAAAAAGAGGTAGGATTCGCCCATTTGAGAATGCTAGAAGTATCCTGTATAGTGGATATCATGAAGTCATAAATTTACAATATGAAGCCATTGTGGCTTGAGGGATAAATATTCAGTACCTGGCATTACCTGATAAAGTCTTACATATGTATAGCTCCATTTTATGTGATAATTACTGAATCCAGCTTAACATCTGCTCTTACCAGATAAACTGAACTTTTTTTTTAAAATTTTGAATAAGGCAGTCACAATAATTCACAGCATTGCAAAGAATTGACAAATAAAGGGTTCGCCAGAGAGAGGAAAGGTGAGTAGGAGATTTTATTAGAAATTCCAGAGATAGAAAATGACAGTTGTCTTTGGTATGCAAATGTTTGGAAATTATCAATTACATGTTTAAACTTCATATTGTCTAGAACAAGTTTAACATAAAACTTAATCCAAAGGCATCTAGAGGGTTTTTGAACTATCCATTTTAGTCCTTGAATTTCAAAATGACATTTACCATATTTCAAAATAGCTGTGCATTTTCTCTCTCTACACACAATGAATAACTGAATACGTTTCTCTATTTCTTGTTCAACTGCCTACCATCTAGAAGTAGGTGATAAGCTGAGAAATGTATTGTAGTAATGAAAAAGATAAGCTAAAGAAGAATGTAGGTAGTTGTTCAAAGATATGGATGTAATAAATCCACTTTCACATCTGCAGAATCCTTTTGCTTAGAATGACCAACTTTAAGTTGAATCTTTAAGCTACCTATATCATAAATACCAGCTTATTTTTCCTTGATATATTTTAAGAACTCACATTTATCTCAGACACCATCATTTTTAACGTATTTTGAACTAAAACAGAAACTCCTTGCTAGCTGATCCATATGAACATTCAAATTCTTAATTTTTAAAAAATTGTCATTACTTTGAGGTATTATTTTAGATAACATATAAAAGTTAAATGAATGCATAAATAGGAATGTTAAAAGAATTTCAAGTAAACAAAGAGGAATATTTAGACTTGAACTATGAATGTACATTCTAACCTTTAAAGTAGAATATGAAATCATAAAAATAATTTTATATATAAAATAATTCTACAAAGAGAAACAAAGTTTATCAGAAAACTAGAAAGGAAATTACAACATGTGTAACCAAAACATATAAATAACCTTAATACATAAAGAATTATTAAATAGAACTTAGAAATAATAAAAATTGAAAACTATAAAAGCAGGGTGTGGAAATAAAAATTCTCAAAACAAGTAAGAATCTCTTCAGAGCATTAAAATATGTTCAATCTCCAATTCATAAAAAATAAATTTTAAAATAAGACTAGAGTAGCACTATTTACCTAAATTAGCTACAGTCTTTAAAGATGAAAGTTAAAATACAGAGCGTTCATTTGGGGTCCAATCATAATCAAAGGTGAAAAAGGTTAAAATTCCAGAACAGTGATTTGTCAGCAGGTCTTAAAATCTTGCTATCTCTTGGTTTGATGATTACACTTATTAAATTTAGTTTCATAAAAATAAAATAAAAGACATACACAATAAGTTTATTTCCTGATAGTTAAAAAAATCAATACTATATACAAAGATTTCTCCATCTTTTGTTAGCTTTTCTCATCTCTCTCTCCACACCCCCATCATTCTTCTTCTGTCAATATTTCCATCTCTTTGTAAAGACACTTACCCAGTAGATGTATGTATGAATATAGATATATAATATGCCAGATTAACATTTTTATCTGCCTGAAATATATATATGCATATATATAAATACAAAATACATACAAATAGTATAGATAAATAAATGTTTTTCCTTGTAACAGAAACTTAATAGTTGTGCCCACTTTGACATTAGATATTTCTACCATCCTCAAATGTGTTATTCTCCTCACTAGCTTCAGATAATGCATCCAACATTTGAAAACTTTGCTTATTGCTTATTCATCTCTTATTTGTTTGTTTGCTGGTCCTCTGCTAGACATGGCCAATAGAGTATTGAATTAGGTCAACAGAATTCTTGCCCTCCTGACCATACAGCTCAGTGTGGAACACGGGCCCTGAATAAGTAATTACAAGTGTAAAGGCATATGAAGGAGAGGTTCAGAGTGATAGAGTGCATTGCATGAGCAAATTTGAGGTAATGATGGCTGGGTGTTGCAGGAAGAAATTTAGCATTAAACAAATGGGATGTAGATGGGGGTTGGGAGCTAGAAGTTGCAAAGGGTGAAGGGTATCCTGAGAAAAAAGAAATTTCACACAAAGGAACTAGCCTTTCACTTCAAAAGTATAAATAAGAAATAAAAGGAAACCTGCATGATTAAATATTGGAAGAAGGAGAAAGCAAGACCAGGTCTATTACAAGGGATTTGTGATGGGGATTCATTGAGGAATATACAGAGAGGATTAAAAATGTAAAAAATTATATTGCAATGTATTTTTCTTTTTTTAGAATTTAGGAGGCCTGAAGAGTTACTCTGATTTGGGCTAGTCTGTTGGAATTGTAAATGAAGAGATGAAGACAGATGTGAATTGTATTTTAGAGGAATAAATAGTAATTGCTCTTAAATGGTGGTGATGGCCAAGGAGATTGATAAATCAGGGAGAAATCTCAGAATTCTCTCTTGAGCAACTAGGTATTTGTAAATGCCTTTTACTAAAATGTGGAAGACTTCTGAATTCTTTTGCCATTACAAGAAGACCCTGTTCTATGATTATAATGTAAAAAAAATTAAAAGTCAAATCCAAAAGAAAGCAAAATTTAAAAATGAATCACTTCTGACTAATTCTTTCATTAAAGAAAATACAATGCAAATTATGAAATACTTAGAAGTGAAATCAGCAGAAGTTTTAGCTACCCAAAGTATGCAAGACACAATTTTAAACAATGTTTAGAGGAAACTGTATAACCTTGAAAGCATTCATAAAAATTCAATCATTGAAGATAAATGAACCAAACATTTAAAACAGGAAGATGGAAAATGAAAAACAATAGTAAATTCAAAGAAGATAGAAGAAAGTGAAACTAAAGACTCATGTAAACATTAACAAAATGGAAAACTAACAAATAGAGGAAAAGGAACAAATGGATGAAATTGAATGTTAGCTCTTTTAAAATACAAATGAAATAAACACAGATCTCAGTAGACTTGTTAAAAAAAGAAAGTCATAAGTAATTAATATTTGGAATAAGTAACAAAATTTACATTAAGTAGAGATTTGAAAGAATCATAACAAAACATTTTTGAAGCAACAGATGATAATACTTTTAAAACACAGATGGAATAGATGTTATATTACAAATAATTATTAAAATGTGAATATATCAATAACTGATATATAAATTACAGTAGTAACTTAAAATTTAAAATGTCATGAGGCCCAGATGGTTTTTTCAGAGAGTTTCAGCAATAATACTAAAACCACAAGTTTATTCTATTAAAGATTTTTTCCAGATGTTGGGGAAATTGCATTAGCTATCCAAGTCATTTTAATAAACTATTAGAACATTAAAATTAATGTTGATAAAGGTAATATAAGAAACTCAATAAGTAACCTTGTTGTGTGAAAATAGATGAAAAATCCTAAATTAACTATCGGCAAATCAGTTTTTTAAGCAAAGAAGTGTGAATGACCCAACAGCATGAGGAAACCTTTCAGAACATATATGGTAGCGGATGTGTGGTTTTTATCCCCTGAAATTTGCTTTTAAAAAGCAGCAAAGCATACAGTTTCTAAGACTCTGTTTTATGACTACAACGCAATAAATTTAGACCCTATCAGGACCTATGATGTCTGGATGTCAGAATTTAGGAGAGGGACATTAGCCCTGGGGCTGTGGGCTTTTATAAAATGCATGACTGTGTCACTCTCTTGGCTTTGTACTGACTGTAAGCTTTATACTCCTCCCAGCAGTAGGGTAGGGAGGAAGCTTGGCTTTCATACTTGTTCTCCCTCTTCAGCAGTCATGGCCGGGAGAATACCAGCCCCTACCAGTCCAGGGGCTGCAGCCCAAGTCCTGCAGGTGCAGATGTGCTATAGCACGGACAACCAGCTGCCAGCCTTGATCTGCCTTCTACCAACATCAACTGCAGCAGTTGGCTCTTGCTCATTTCCGGGGAGAAAGTTGGAATTCCCAAGTTATTCCCCTCTGTAAGAAGCCAAACCCTTTTCACAGATGTCAGTCTGCAAGTAAATCTTTTTGGACACACTAACCATTACCTTCCAGTCTAGTGCCCTTCTTCGAAAGCATGGACTCTGAGCATCATAGCCCATTCTGTCATCCCCTATCACTTCAACCCCTGAGAGCTGCAAGGCTAGTTGCTGACTCCCAGTAGAAGACACAAGAGGATGGGATGGGATGTGAATAGGAAAAGGAAAGCTATGATTAATACCTGAAGCTCTCCTAATAATATGGACTAAGAACGTGCCTAATATTATGTCGAACTATGAACACTGTTTTACAGGAAGTTTGCTATTTGTATCAGGGCCAGAGGATGAAAACTTAGAAGGGGGCCCCTTCCAAGTGTCTGCAATATTCTCCCAAACTTTCTCCAAAATCTACAAAATTCTTGTCATCCAGTGTAGTGGGAGATCTGTCCAACATAGCATACTTAGTTTAGACATCTGAAGTCTATTATTGCAATTGGTTTGATTCACAGGAAATGGTGATGTTTCCTATTGACTTATGCCAGGAAGCTGGTAAGATCTAGAAGCAGAGCTGAGTCTTTAAAAGATATTAGAATTGCTACAGCTCCCCCCATGCCTCATTTAGTATCAAAGAAAATAAAGCATCATGTAATAGTAATAGAAAAAGTCAGTCTTCATGAAGCTATACCAACAAATCCAGGGTAACGTGAGTGGCAATCTTCCTGGAAGAATCCAAATGCAAGGGAGTTGATACATATACAACTCTTGTTTTCTCTCTCTTATGGTTTCTAGCAAACATCTAGTTCTTGCAGCATCATAGCTTCCATCTCACTCCCTGAGTGCTCACTGGAAATTGGAGCCACATTCTTCACCAATATGGTTTCTGGTAACTAGATTTCATTTATGTTGTGTGCACAGCAGAGTGATGACAACTATCTAGCATAGAGTCCCATCAGAATGTCTGGATTTAAAAATGAAGTGTCACCAGAAAAAATAAAAAGCCATGGTTGGAGTGGTTCAGTTGACTGGCCTGTTCTCACATGCACTGAAAGACCATGGGTTCAGTTATGATAAGAGCACATGCCTTGCAGATGCAATACCCAGCTGGAATACATATAGGAGGCAACAAATCAGTATTTCTCTCTCACATTGATGTTTTTCTCTTTCTCTCCCTTCCTCTCTCTCTCTACAAATCAATAAAATTTATATTTAAAAATAAATACATACATAAGTACATAAGCAAATAAATCAATAAGAAGTGTCACAAGAGACAGGGGAGAGTAATGAGTGTAGCCTCAGGTTGGAGTCACAATAGGAACCCAGGAGAAAGCAATGCCTTCAAGTCAATGTTATCTATCTTTTAACATATGATGAAGTCCAGAATTTCCAAACTCCTAACAGACACAGATTAAAGAATGAAAGGAAAGGCGTGACCTTTCATTACGCTCCAGACTTCTACCATCTCCCTACTTACTGGCCCCAGACACATGAGAGAGTGCAAACGAACACTTACAAAGGATGGCTCTATTCATAGTATGCATAGCATCATATTAGCCCAGTGGCTTAGCCTATCCTATGAGTAGATGGCACATGCAGGATCGATATATATGCTTTTTTTGTGATAACTGTTCCAGAGTTCTGTTGTCCTGTTTTGGGAGTGATAGGAACAGATTAGTCACCTGACCTCATCTGTTTGGCTATCTACACATCCCAATAGTCAGCAGAGTTACCCCTCAAGGCTTCAGTGGTATGTGCATTTGGATGCATGTGCACATCTGTGCTCACACACACTAGTTTCCACAGTTAGGTCCTCACCTCAACACGAGTTGTCAAGTGAATGTGGACCCCTGAATCTTGGGACAGTTGAAGCCAACCCTCCTGGGGACCACAGTTGGGATATATCATCTTGAACTCCGCTAACTTCAATGAGACTAGAGCCAATTTAGGAATGTGAAGAGATTTTTTCAGATGCAATTAAGGTGCCCAATCAGGTGATCTTAAGGTATGGGTATTTTCCAAATGGGCCAATCACATGCACCATTTAAATCTGGTTCTTGAGATAAATACTAAGATGTCAGAAATTTCAAGCATGGAAAAGACTTTATATACCATTACTGACCTGAAGATTGTGGATGCCACGTGGCAAGGAAGGCAGGTGGCCTCGAGAGCCAAAGAGCAGCCTCCCTGCCCCCACCTCAGCTGATAACCAGCAAGAAAATGGGAACCTCTATGCTGTAACCTCAAGGAATTTAACTCTTCCAATAATAAAAATTAGCTTAAAAGCAGATTTCCCTCAAACAAAACAATCACCCAGACCGGCACCTTGATATTATCCTCGAGATACTGTGGTAAGTAAAACTAGATATGCATGGATGATTTCTGACCTGCAGACCGGTAAGCAAATAGATGGGTGCTGTTTTAAACTACTAAATTAGCGGTAATTTGTTATACAGCAATAGTTAATTAATATAGCACAGTGTTGTAACAATGATATTCCCACTCAGATTTCATAATGAGGCTGCAGCTCCAATTGCTAACAGGAACCATTTTGGAATTGCTGAATTGACTTTGCGTTAGGCAATTTTTCTTTTTCCACATCTATGTATTTTTATTGTGGTAAAGAATTCAAACAATTCTTTTTAATATTTAGCTTTCAAAGTCATAGTTGTAACACCTTGGCAAATGCACACCTGCTGCAACCTCATTGCTTTGCTGAATTTTTACAAGTAAACACTTCAGTTTAAAATGAACCCCCTGAAACCTAGCAACTGAGGCTGCAGATTTTCAGATCCTAAGTGCTAACAGGTAATTTTGTTTATAAAAATATTTCAAATAGCTGAGAGCCTCTTACTATGTGATAATTTGGAAATAATATTAGTATGTATTTATGCTACAGTATAGATATTTTAATTTCCTT
Source organism: Anoura caudifer (assembly GCA_004027475.1). NCBI lineage: Eukaryota > Metazoa > Chordata > Mammalia > Chiroptera > Phyllostomidae > Anoura > Anoura caudifer. The sequence continues at coordinate 52,115 of PVKU01007709.1, read as the reverse complement.
TACTTAGTCTCTATGGGAGTCAAGGGTGAACACCACAGAAATGTGGAATCAGCAAAAATCTCTCTTTGTTCTCTTTCTTACTCAAGGCTCAGACTCACTTTGTACATACAGATAGAGAACCACTCCATGGTTAATAGAAAGCCTCAGCTTTCTAAAATGTTCTGAAAGCCTTTTCTGAAAAGGATAGTAACAGGGTACCTAGCATTATGTTTAAAAAAGAAAAGAGAAGAGAAGAAAAAGAAGAAAAGGAGAGAGAGAGAGAGAAAGAAACAGACTAGGAGAACAGAAATGTGGCTATCCAGACACCAAAGAGACAACCCTGTACAAGTGACAGTACGTTAATTATTTAAGACTGCCCTAAGTGGACCTGACAGATAATTACTAATGACATTCTTGTGGTATGACCCCATGAAGAGTATGCGTAAGCTGATGCAAGTCATTTGTCTATAAACATCTGGTTACAGATCATTGTTCTCTGACCAAGTTGGAACATAATAGTAATTAAAAACCAAAGAGGTGAATGCTTCTTTACATTACCAAAGCAATACAGTAGATGCTCCTACCCCTGTATGTGGCATTTCCTTTAATGGTTCAGCCTCATGTGCTTTGCTTCTCTTAGTGGGAAATTCACTTTAAGAACACATGAGTGGGGAAAAGACACTTCTCTAAAGCAAAGTTTTGTGCATTTATAAAACTTTGGAGAAAACATACCTTTATTCGTAATGGTGGTTCTTAACTTTTCTGTGAAAGGTGAAAGACCCATTGGAGAATGTGATAAAAGATACAGTAACTTTCCCTGCTGACTGTAAAAAACCTGCACATGAGGATCTTCGGTATGTGACAAACAAGGGGCATTCAATCTCTCAAGTCCAACAGGGAATCACAGGTTAAGAACTTTTTTTTTCTAATCACTTGAACTCTGGCAACTGTAATAGGCTATTAATTATAATTCTATAACAGTATGAATGCTTCTATAACCTTAAATAAGAACATTGTGAAAATAAGCATAATGCTATATATTGTCTCAAAAATTTGCCCAAAACATTGACACACAAAGTGAATAGATTTAGCGTGTAAGAGGGAGGGCATATGTTGGTTTTGTGACAGGGAGCATCAAATGACAATGGCAGCTTTGAGATCCAGAGGTGGGTGAATCAGGAGAAAGATTTTCACCTTGCAACTGGATGTGATTGGGAAAAAAGCATCTACTAAGTAATTTATAAATATATAAAAGTGTATCTACGGATACTTTACATAGCCCGTAGGAACATTTATGTATCGGATTTTAAGTGTATTTATACTATCAAAAAAGACAAATCTCCTAATTCCATGTAAGAGTTGTTACAGCAATGTAAAAAGCATAATTACAAGTAAAAGTAGTAGATTAGTAAGCCAAAGCAGGAAATAAATGTCAGTGCCAGTCTTTGTAGGCAGAGATGTTTATGGTGACAAACATATATTAATTAATTATTTCAATTTAAAAATGATTGCTTTGTTGTTTGCTTTAAATAACATTAAAAATTCATTTATCTCACTTGACAGATGTGTATGGAGCTCTTGCCTTTTGCCGGGGACTGTGCCAGGCAATGGGAAAACAGCAGCAAACAAGACAGGCATGGTTCTTTTCTTCATGGTAGAAGAGGTGGCAGGAGTGGGCCTTCATGTCATCCAATCCTGGTGTGACTTTCTGACCTTTTCTCGTCCATTTCCCCATTTTTTCTCATACTACACACCAATATTCTTTCTTCTAGGTCCTCTTTTTACTGGCTTCCATCCTTTTAGATTCAGTGTTCTTTGCAAAGTTCTTTCTACACTGTCCACCCCCAGTACCTCCCTGTTTTTCTCGGGCTAACCTCAGCGTCTCTTTAAGGTCTTGTTCTGGTTTTTCCTCAAGGTTCCTTGAGCTTTTGTAGTTCCCTAAATTTCCCTTGAACACTCATTATACTTGAAATTATTTGTTCAGAGTCTGTGTTTTTTTACTAAATTCTGTGATCCGTAATGATATGGACTCCAAGGTCCACCAAAATTCCTGGTATGGAGCAGGTGGCTGATAAAGATTTAGAGAATAAGCAAAGATATGAACACATGAATGATCAGCTAATGTATTGTTGAGAGATTATAATTCATAGGAGCTGGAAGTGCTGTGTTGAAGGAGAGAGACCTACCATGGGAAGACAGAGTTCTGTTGCTGGTGCCACTGTCGCTACCGGCGAAAACTGAGTGTACTGTGGCATACTGTAAGTCACAGAACCATGTATCTGCTTCAGACCTTCAGCTCCTCCGTTCAGTCACCCATAATTTACACGTCCATTCAACATACTGAATGTCCAAGAAATATGACATTGCTCTCTACATTTGTCTTTTTTTAATCCTTACCCAAGGATATGTTTTTGATTTTAGAGAGAGGAAAGCAATGGGAGGCAAAGAGAGAAAGAGAGGGAGACAGAGAGAGAAATAATCAGTTGCCTCCTGTACGTGCCCTGACTGGGGATTGAACTCACAACCTAGTTATGTGCACTGACCAGGGATTGAACCCTGCGACCTTTTTGGTGCATGGGGCCACCGGCCGGGGTTACATCTATCATTTCCTTAAGATTTTCTAGTATAGAGCACAAGGTCTAACATATGGTAGGGGCTCAAATACTTATTTCTTAAGTGGATAAACAAATGCACCAAATTACAGACACAAAACCAAATAAAAAGAATACATTTTAAGATAAGGGTTAAAGAGACTACACCCCTACATTTTCTCAAATACTAATGTTTTAGCCAAAATAATCCAGGTTAAATATTCAGACTGCATAGGCAGGTTGGCATTTTTAGAAATTAGACCTTTTTTCCTTCATTAAATGTCTTCATTAGATGATTTATTTTGAAGTTTAAATCCCTTGAAAATGCACAGGAATGAAAAGCAATATTGAATCACACATTTGCAAACATTTAAAATCAAATCAGAAAAACAGTCATCATCTGTTCCTTTCTCATCATACCTCAGTTTGATATACAGATTAGCATGGCTTCAGCCCATATCTAAATTTTGCTTGGCAATTTGCTAATTCACTTTCATAATATAGCAGACAGACACAGACATTTATACATAAAATTATACTAAGATCTTTTTATAATTTCTAATATTTTATTAACAGATGTTGAAAGTGTGATGATTTTTAATACTCTAAGGTAAGCAACCATTTTACTTAAAGATGTTCTCTAATCTTTTCCCTGATTACACGTTTTACTCCAACAAAATGACCTCATTTTCCTCTTATACAGGATGAAAAGCCCAATTTAATAACACTGGGCTTTTTTTATATAGAAGAAGAAATAAACCCCCAAAGAACTTTCTGAATATGAAATTTTCCTGTACTTATCCTTCATGAATAAGCTAATTAGCATCCCCAAACAACCTATTAATGCAAGAATTAGTGGCTATTTACTGAATTCTGCACCTGATTTGTAAAGCAGAATTGTGCACAAATGTAGTTTGAACTGCTATTGGAAAAAGTTTACTTAATCATATTCGTTATTTTCTCAAACTCTTTCATATGATTTTTTGTCTTTGAATTATTCATGTATAATACTATTGTTTTTTTCTTCTCTATTAAATGGGTTACTTATAACAATTATGTGGTGACAGTTTGCATACATTAAACTGCAGAAACAATAACAAATACAGAACTCAAACATCATTTGGCATTGCATGGTCTTCTAAGTGTATCTAAGAAATAAGAAGCATTGAATATCAAGAATGACTTTTTCTTTCATTTTAAAGGAGCCGACTTCCATGCCTAGCAGGTAATAATGTATCATTATAAATGATCACATGTGTAAGAAAGAGGAATTTGGTCCAGTTGTTTTTATAATTACTTAGGTCTTAGAACATTTCTTAACACTTTTTCAGCCTCTAAGCTTGTGAATCTGCTTTCTTCTTCAAACTTGACCAAGGAATTGGTGAAAGCTGAAGGTAATGTATGAAATAGCTTGACTTCCAGAAAAGAGGGAACTACTTCGGCAATAAGAAATTGGTCTGTAATTTGACTCCTCTGTAGTCATTGTTAATTTTCTTAGACTCCGTTTGCTTCTACTTTCTCTTCTGTAGAATGGGTGTATTAATAATAAATTCATCATAATGTCACCTTGAGAATTAATTTTGAGGACACATTCATTGTGTGTCATCAAGGTATTTGGTCCATGGTAATCATGAGATAAAATTTAGCTTGTAGTAGCAATAATATTGTTACACCAATTAAAAAAAGAAGCCATTAGACCGAGACGGCTCTAAGGCTGCCTATAAACAACTCGAAGTTCAGAAACCTAAGCCTAAGGATAACCAGATCATAACAGCTGAGAAATTTCTTTTAACAACTCAAAGATTATGTTTTTCTGTTTCTTTTAAATTTTATTTTAAAATTTCCCCAAACAATTGCTTCTGCTGGGTATGTGGCAGCACTGTAGGCTTATTCGCAGAGGCTGGACACCCCTGTCTCCATCGTGAAGACCAAAGCGGGAAACAAAGATCCTTTTACTTTTGATTTTCCACAATACGGTAATTCCTCACAACAGGTGGTTGTGCGCTGCAGATATTTGCGACAATGTGAGTGCAACACAGAGGATTCCAACACAGAGAAACATGCAATTTAATAATAACAAGGCAGTTGTCCCCCCAGGACTTGCCTTCCTATCTCTAGCCTCCTCTATTTCTCCCCACCCAGTTCCTTTGAAGTGCAACATTTCTTACACTCTGTTATGTAGAACACTTTTCCTACCAGGAACTCAGCTCTGGGGTTGCTTTACATATGCAAAAATTCATTAAGTACTCTGTTAGGCAGAGATCCATTCACTGTAGAACTTCAACCTTTAGCAGCACAAAGCCCTGACAAATGCTTTGAGAGTAAAACCTTCCTTTAGTATTAGCCAGCAGAACTTCCTAAGCATCCTTCTAGTCTCTGCAGACTTATCTAACAAGGGAGTAGAATTAAATTTACCCTCCTCTTGATATTAATTATGGCATTTATCTTATGACAGACCATCTTATTTCTGATGTTGCTACTTTAACTTATATTTTTTTTTAAAAATCACAGCTATTCACATGAAGTTTAAAGAGTGTAAACCTGTGAAAAAATACAAAAAAGAGAACCAAACCAAAGGCTCCTTGGCTTTTCCTCCATATTTTCTTTTCAATTAGAAATCACAATAACACATGAATATACAAGTGCACTTTTCACAGAAAAAAATATTCTGAAGTTACAGAATCATTCAAATGATTGAATGACTCATTCAATAATTTGTGACCCACCTCTCTAATCCAGTTCCCTTTTCCGTAGGTACACACGTGGTTATCAGTGTGATATGCATTCTTTCCAAGGATTTTTCCACATTCATAATCTTTTTAATTTCAAGCTAAGATGGTGCTAAAGGAAATATTATCCACCACACGTGTTATGACAGTGAAGTAGACGGGTATAGGTACTGAAAGGGGGTTTTGCCGCTGGGAAGAAAGATTGGACTCAACTCAAATACAAGAAAAAGTGGGACTTTGGAGCCAGGGAGGAGATCAGTAGATAGAAAATTACTAAGAGGAAACATCAGGTTTTGGTGGTGGTGGGGATTCTGGTGACCCCAAACTGTAGGATTCTTGCTGAAGGCGGGCTGTGGTGATAATGTATCAGTTAGGGGACGGTGGAGGATAAAGACTGTAGTCAGGTCCAAAGTGAGCAGAGAATGAGGATGGGAGATTCTGGCTCCCACTGGGCTCTTGAGGACACACTCAAGAATGGAGCCTCGTTGAAAAAGAGCTCAGCAGAGCCTGGCTAGCATTTGTTCAAAGAGAGAATCGTTGCCATTTCCTTTATTTGATTATGTTCTAACAAGCTTTACAAATTTATCTCAAACTAAGTCAGTTATTCAAAACTAAAGTAGCAATGAGGAACGTTTCTAATGAATAGTCCCACTTTTCGTTCTCCACATTGCTTTTTCTACCTTTGACCTGTAGCTCCCTTCGGAGTCTGGTGGCAGGTTGAAAAGGCCACTGGAGACTGGGCTTCAAGTGCTGGCTGAGGGAAGCTTCTCAGCTCTTTGCATCACAGATCCTGCTGTTCATTGATGCAAACGTTTGCTGTACGTTACAGTCTCTCTGCAACTGTCACAGTCAGCATATAGACACTAACCTTGAAACGGATAGCTGTATTCTGTGAATTTGACTCAGAATATCTTCATTTGCCTTCTCCTTATGTCATTCCTTCTTCCTATAGAACTCTCCTTTATCCATTTTTCTCTAGTCTCAAAACTTTCCTTCCTTAGGCTAATATATGCTCAATAACTTTAAAATATTGAAAAAGCCTAGATCAAATCATTAATATTTTCCTTTTAAACCTCTCTAAACAGCTTTTATTTTTCCTCTTGTTCTACCTTTTTTTGTAATTATAATATACAGATATTACGTACATGCTAGAATCTTAGATATAAATGGAACTTGGCTAAATCATACCTTTTTATGCAGAGAATAATGGGCTACAATACAGTATAAAATGGGCAGGGTGGTATTTCTTGACACAGGCTAATAATATGTAAGTATTTTAATTTATTTTAAATAATATAGTATTCAAATCTTTACACATTTACATTGATACACTTCTTAGTTTTCTAATTAATGAGTGTCAAATATGTTTTTTTAGATATTTACTAAGCATAATAGGCCAGATTTTATGAATTGATATGAATCATATGCATTATTACATAATTGCAAAATTATTTCTATACCCCTAATAGCATCCTTTAAGCTGCTGCCATGGAAATAAATCAGTAATCATATGGCATCTTCCATTTAATTTACTTCAAAAATTTCTGAGTATCCCTCTTATCCCTAACTGCTAATAAACCATTGTTTTATTCTTTTAAGATAACCAAGTCTGTGAATTTGTTTTGCAATCTATTTCCTTAAAACTATTATTTTATAAAAATATTTATAAATAAACAAACATGACATAATAAAACTGTGTTTGTATTATTCTTATGTTATAATCTTTGTTGTTTGTTTTGCTATGAATAATTATCTTGTCATTCTGTAGAGAAAAATGATAGGCAATACTAGGTAAGATGTATTTTTCAAAGATAAATCTTTTTTATTCTCAAAGCATTTGCTCCTCTCCGATATCTGTCTTTGAACTGATCACTTTGTAACTCATCATCACTGAAGAGAGAGGCATCATAAGAAACTTAATTGCTCCAAATGTGAATGATACTAATAGATGGGAGAAGAAATGGCCATGTTAAATCAATTAAGTTTCAAAAACATCAGATGCTGCCAAGAAAAGTACTCCAGAGACACATTTGACAATAGTGCTCAACTCATAATGAGATGCCACTGAATCAATTTTGTACAGTCGCCATATAAACTGTAGAGAGATTGCATATTAACAAGTGGGGTTGACACTCAGCTGAGCAGTGACAATATGTGTCACCCACCCATTCTTAATTTACTGATGCTGACAGTGCTGACTTCTCTATTAAGTGTTTCACTGTTAGCAAATCCTAATACCCTAGATGCACCCAGCTTGTATCACACCCTTTACCCTCTTAACTCTCTGCATCTCTCATGAACTCCTCCATCCCACCTACTCAGAGAAATGGGAACCCAAAGAGGGTGGTGGGCACATGATGCAATATACAGATCATTTATCATAGGATTGGACACTGGAAACCTATATGATCTCATTAACTAATGTCACCCCACTAAATTTATTTAAAATAAAATTTAAAAAGTGAATATGACATTCATCTGCCATCATTTCCCAGTTCAAGACCTTAACTCTAGTCCCAGCTTAATTGAAAGAATTTGAAAGGAGAAAGAAGTAAACTAGCTGAATGCTAATATAATCACAGTTCAACATAATCGTTTTTATACCGACTTATTTATTAGAGGACAACTAGGTTGCCTAGAGCTGAAGTCCAAAGGGCCTTCCGTAGAATGTCAGATAGTCTAGTTGCAGCCTTATTGATCAATCAAGCACTAACTCTACACATGGAAAATCAAATTGGAATTACTCAGCAAATATTTGTTGCGTGCAGCCTGTGGTCTACTCTTACACTAAACATTGGGGACTCTGCAATGAACAAGAACTCCAAATCTGTGTCCCAGCAGGGCTTATTTTGAGTGTATGCAATTGTGTGGGGGAGGGGCAGGGTAATAGGTGTCAGGGAAAGTAAGAAAGACACTATTAGATGGAGATAAGCACTATTTAAAAAAAAAAAAAGCAAACCAAGCATAGAGCTGGACAGTATGGAAAGGAGAAGCTTTGGGGGAGGTTTCAATCTTTAAATAGACATCGATGTAAATCTCACTGAGGTAACATTTCAATGAATGCAAGGAGGAAGGGAACCATAGAGGAGGCTGGGGAAAGATTATTCCAACTCTAGGAACTGAGAACATAGTATGGAAAGTACAACTATGTCAAGGTTCAGGTGGGATGGACTACAGGATAATTAGAAGAGAGTGTGACCTAAGCCATTGGTGGGTTCAGGCTACTTTCCTTGGTTAAGGACACTCTGTCTTTCTATAAGAAACAACACACCTACCTCATCATTATACTTGAAAATCACATAGAATTAACTTCCTTCACACAAATCATCCTCCTCAAGACTGTAGTGTTTGTTTGATCTCCAATAATAAATAACGTAATGCCAATATTTACATTTTCGGGGGGGGGGAATAGAAACTTCATCTCATTCCACAATAACTTACAAGCTGTATCTCTTCTTCCACCTGAATGTTACGTGAAAGGAGTGCTTCAAAGCGCTTCATGAGGCTGCCAAAACGTGCCACCATGAAGCTGGCACTGCTGTAGTTAGACCCAAGGGGAAGGGAGAATCTGGTCCCCTGGTGGTAGTATATGAGCCCACAGATAAAGCCTTGCTTGATCTGACTTTGAATATTTCAGTCATGAGTAGTGCATATATTCTTTCCATTATTAAACCAGTGGGACTTTTCAAAAGTGCATGCAAATCATATTCTGCAGAATCTGGCTATTGCCTCTGGAGATGCAAATGACCTGAGCTAAGGATTGAAATTGGCATCAGAGATAGACTTAAAAATTATATTACAAGATATGATTGAATAACAAACTGAAACTTTTATTGGGCACATTGGGACATAAAAATCTAGAAGTAGTTTGAGTTAATAATGAAAAGGAAATTTTGTGTAGTCATCATTAATGGGATTCAGGATATACTACACCAAAGTATGGACCCTTGGCATATTGATTATTTTAAACTTCTGATGTTTAAAAACTAAAAGCAAGTAGACCACTTTGACCTTTTCCCACCCTTCTCCCCTGAAACAGGTCATTAAGCTGCCATGTGAGAGGTGACTTTCCTATACCTGAAAGGAAAGGAGCATCCTTATCTTCAAAGACAAAGGGATACCAAGAAGAATTCAAACAAATAGGCCTTGCTAAGTTTCCCCAGTTCAACAAAATCACCTTGACCTATTATATCTCTCTGTGACTGTCTATTTCTCATTAAACCTCACATAAAAATACTCAGGTGTAACTGTTTCCTTGGGTCTTCATGTCCTTATAAAGGCTCTTGTGTCACATAAAATTTCTATTATATAAATTTGTATGCTGTTCTTCTATTAATTCAGCTTTATTAGTTTAATTTTTCAGACCCAGCCAGGGACATTAACAAGGTTAGGGAAAACTTTTCCTCCCCTGTGTTGGCATATTGAACAAATTAATATTACCTTCCCTTTGGCTCAACCAGTTAATTGGAGGTTTGGAGAATAGGATCTGCTAATATAATTATTTCCCTGTGAGTGAATTTCTGTTTCTTTCTTTCAGAAACATGTTGTAATATGAAAAGTGGAAATGAGTATAAATAAGACAAGATTCAGGTTTAGACATCATGACTAAACATCAGAATAGTTAATGGAGAAAACAGTAAAACAGTTATCAGAGAAACAGTTAGGAAATGACCTTGACTGTATTCCACAATTTTGTGGGCACATCTACAATTGTTGCCATGTATTGTTGTAAAACTGGCCTTTTTGTGAAGTATTCTTTTAAGACTGACATTCTAATTCAATCATTTCTTATCTGTTGTTATTTCCACTGTCTGCAGTTAATACTATGCTTACTTAATTCAATATAGGTGTCTATAGGATAGTAGTCCACTCATTGTTTTATTATAAACAATTCACAAATTCTTAAATTCTATTAAAATGTAAACTTATTTTTTTCCAAAAATAATAAAAATAACTGTACATTTGAATGTAAAAAATACCAAAATATTAAGCTGCATCTTCCAATAACCATTTTCTACTTTTAGAATTAAACAACTATTCACACCAACAGATTATGCTGACACAGGAATTGATTATCTTGTGAATGAAAAGATGTTAAATTTATTTAAATAATTGAATTATAAGTATGTTAATGACAAAGATATATATGGAAAAATATGTTAATAGCTGCTGAGTTTCTTGCATTCTTTTAAATGATGAATGATTACTCTTGAAGTGTATACTCTTCAAGATTCCCAAGAGTTGTTTTTTTGTTTATTTTTTGTTTTTTTTACAAATGATATTTGACAGTAGAGGTTTTACTTCAATTTTAGCAGATATGCCTGTGATCATGAACAAGTAAGTCCTGGAGATAATATTTCCATTAACCACTGTTCCACTTTATTCTTTCAACCACTTAATTTTCTCATCAAGTCTTTTATCAAGAACAGGACCAGAGGTGCAGGTCCGACTACCCGGAACTAAAGAGAACAGTGATTCTCTACCAATCACTTAAGCTACGGTGAATACTAACTACAAGAAAGCAGATCACTGCATAAACACAGAAGTTTCGACACAGTGTAGCAGATGATGTGGAGGAGGGACAGGAAGAACAGGATCAAAAGCTCTTTCTGCTCCTGAGCCCCAGCACTGACATGTGTAACTTGGGAATTACACAGACCCTTGTACAGTGAAGCTCACTCGTTGGATGGCTGAGTAGGCAAGAAATCTATTAAGCACTTGTTCATAGATTTCTAGGAAAACTGTCATTGTTTTTACAAGCAGGAGTTCCCTCTTTCTATGAAAAGTCACAGGAGTTTGATTTATTGGATTTGAGGGCAATCATTCAAGCCTTCGCTAAACCCATTTGCTACATTTGACTACTTATGCTATAAATCTGAAGATTAAATACCCACATTTATCTCTTTTAAACTCCCAGAAGTATTTCCTAGATCTTAAAACAATTAAAATGAAAAATCTGTATCCCTTTTTCTATCTGATTACATCCATCCCACCCCAGCTGACTCACTGTCAGCTTCCCTCATTTCACCTACTTTAAAACTGCAGTCCCAGCAGCTTATGGCTTGGCAAGCATGTCAAAACAGGGTTATGTCTTCAAAAATTGCATTTGAAACCTCACTGAGCTCTGAAATATCCTTTGGCAAGGACATAGCTATAAGATATTCCCCCCATGAAATTTCAGAAGAGGTATTTATTTTTATCATTAACACTGTTCACTTGTCTAGTCAATTTTTTATTCATTTATCAAATATCATATTTGATATTATTATGTACTAAGTGATAAAAATACAGACATGGAAATGCATACCTCTCAGCTTTTAAACAGCTGAAACTTTATAAAGTCTCAGTCACACACACAGAATTACACACCCTGTACTAGGATCTTAATGTTTGTAAGCTCAAAGGTATATGAGACAGCAATGTGCTTTATTCAATAGTTTTACATTTTAATGTATCATTTAGAATCCATGAAAATGAGAAATCATGTTTATTTCTTTATAAGGGTCTTAAAGTGATTTATCCTTAACAGAAACCACAGATCAAAAATATAAGAGATGTTTGGCACAACGTGACTGCTGTGATTATCAGCTTAGGTATAGAAAGTGCCGTTTAAAATTTAGTGAGTCAGAGCCTGGGGATGCTTCCACCACCTGCCACTTCCTCTTACCAGCTCTGATCTTGGTCAGCTACTTAGAATATTATTGCACCATTTTTCAATCTCTGTCTGCAGTAGCTTAACAGAGTTGCTGACACTTTTTTTGCAATCTAAGTTAATATAGACAAGCATTTTTGAAGGCAGCCCTAAGGCCAAGGGGAGTATTTATATCTACTGCCATTCAGAGAATAACTGAGCCAATAAAGCACTCGATAGATTTTGTACTTTTCCCATTATGTTTCTGGGCCTCCTGTGGGTATTTTATGCAAGACTGTGGGTGTTCTTAATCAAGAAAAACAACATATTTCTTCCATCATTCTGTTCTTGCCATGTTTTCATTTACATGGATTTTTTGTCAAGTAATTTTGAAGTTTCAAAAATATTTACTTTATCCACTGGAACATGTACCACAGTGGCTCTAATATATTGGTATTCACTGACCACATTCAATTAATTTTGTTGGACTGAAAAATGCATTGAGGTTTTCCATATAAAAAGTTTTTTGTGTGTGTTTTATTTTGTTTATAATGTAAGACTACATGAAACCCAGACATGGCCAATATGGGTAGAAAGCAAGTATCCAGTGAGGCTCAGTGTGAATATGAAAACCCAAATTCCATTAAAGTTGAAAACTATGTGGAGTCCTAAAATGTCTAAGCTACTATTCTAGTTATCATTAACTAAATGTCTTGCAGTTCAGTATGATGAAATCTATCTGTGAGCCTTCTGGCATCCCTAATTGTTAATACTTCCAAAATCAAGGTAAATGGATAGATTTGTTAGATAGATAGATGATAGATAGATAGATAGATAGATAGATAGATAAGGAAGGAAGGAAGGAAGGAAGGAAAGAAGGAAGGAAGGAAGGAAGGAAGGAAGGAAGGAAGGAAGGAAGGAAGGAAGGAAGGAAGGAAGGAGAAACAAGGTAAAACTACATACTGAATCTGCCAATATGTACACAGAGTAAAAACTACCTATTACAGTTCCCCCTGATTCATTGTGGATACATTCCAAGACCCTTCAAAACTGTGGATAGTATAAACCCTGTACATACTATGTTTCTTTTCTATACATACACATACCTCTGATAAATTTAATTAATATACTAGGTATAGTAAGGAATTAACAACAATAACAACACAGACAATTATAATGATATACTAAATCTAACTTATGTGAATGGCATTATTAGGTAATGCAAGGGTCACTTGAAAACAAGCACTGAGATAATTAAGACAGTCAATTGAATAACTGAGGTGGCTACTAAGCGAGTAACAGATAGCTTATAGAACATGGATATACTGGACAAAGAGGTGATTCACAGAGGGACAGAGCAGAGTAGCATGAGATTTCATCACATGACTCAGGATGGTGCACAATTTAAAATTTATGAAGTGTGCATTTCGGGAATTTTCTGTTCAATAGTTTGGGCCCTCAGTTGAGTGTAGGTAACTGAAACCACAGAAAGCAAAACCAAGGTTAAGGGGAACTACTGTAAAAAAAAAAATGTGACATTAAGTAATTGAAAAGATTTTTTAAAGATTGTTTAAGTAAAGAATTTATTGCTTTCTTATCCAGTTTAATACTAATAAAAAAGCTACCCTGTCTGGTGCACTTAGTGGGTTCAATGCTGGCCTGCAAACCTAAAGGTCATCAGTTCAATTCCCAGTCAGAGGACATGCCTGGGTTGCAGGCCAGGTCCCCAGTTGGGGGCATGTGAGAGGCAACCAGTCGATATACCTCTCACACATCAGTGTTTCTCTCCCTCTCTTTGTCCCTCCCTTCCCATCTCTCTAAAAATAAATGAAGTTAAAAAAATAATTTAGAGCTATTATAGGGGTGTAAGAGATAAAGATGAACTAGCTAATGAAGAATATCATGAGAGGAGCATTCTAAAGAACTCACATCTTTCCACTGTAAAAAATGTGATTCATAACCATTATTCTATATCTAGGATCGGGGCAGAGTTTTATGCAATATTTATTTCTTCCTTTTATTTCCTATTGATATGAATATATAAAAACATATAATTTGATGATGTTGAATAAGATTTACCCTTTCTTTTCATTAATTACTGAATGCCAGTGCTCCTCTTTAATACATCCAGATCTTACCAGAAACTCTGACCATTGTGTTTTTGCTCAGCTTATTCTTCTTTCGCAGAGCTAATGGAGGACAAAGAGAATTGCCCCTGCTTGAATGATAAAAGTTACATAAACTTTTATTGTTTCTAAGAAATGAATGATCCAAGAAAATCTTTCTCTTAATGTTATACACTTCATCTGGATAATGCTCAGTTAGGTTATTAGGTTAAATTTTTTAATAGGTCAACCTCCTATTCTGAAATGTTTAGCAAGCACAGCTTAAACTACATGAATTTACAGAAATCATATGCCTTCCATTATGAGTCATTGCAGCAATGATGAATCCCTCACCCAGGAATTACTTGACTAATGCTTTTCATGGATAGTTGGCAACAAGATAAGGCGAGGGACATTAACAACATTTTCTGTACTGCTTTTAGTAAACTGATAAATACAGAAAAATATGAGAGCTGATCCCCACAATCAAATCTATCAGACTGTGGAAAATTGAAACTACTCTTGAAAACAGAAGTAAGGAAAATCCTTTTGGTTTTGCTAAAGTCCAATATTTCTTTTCATGTTCTTAGACTTGAAAAAATAAAATCAAATGTCATATATTAATCTGGAAACTTTGTTATAGCTTAAATTACTATAAGCCTTTCATCTCAAAAATTAGGTTAATTTTTAAAAGTATAATGTATTAAATAACACAAGGCATGACATTAAATGCCCTTGTTACATAATGAAAAGCATTCACATTTATCAGAACAAATAAATTACATAGTTTTTTAAAAGATTTTATTTATTTTTAGAGGGCAAGAGAGAGAGAAAGAGGGGTAGAGAAACATCAATGCATGGTTGCCTCTTGCGTGTCCCCAGTGTTGGGGACCTGGCCTGCAACCCAGGCATGTGCCCTGACTGGGAACCAAACCTGCAACCCTTTGGCCTACAGGCTGGCACTTAATCCACTGAGCCATACCAGCCAGGGCACATTACATAGTTTTACCATGGTTTTACTATACTTAAAACATTATGTGCAATGATCTAATGTAGTTTATGTTGTTGAACCTAACAACATAAAGAACCCAGTATTGCTTATGAGTCCTAATTTCATAATTACATAATTCAAGAGCATGGAAGGTTCCAGAATTTTTAATACATAAGCAGTATGCAAAGGCATGCAAATACACAGTATGCTCGGAAAAAGCAAATGGTTCAGGGCCTCAAGAAACCAGTGTTCTTCATACTGGGGGATGCAAACCCCCTAAAACTTCCCAAGGCTAGCAGAGCCCAGAGGGCTTTAAGTCAGTGGAGGGCTTATTGGCATACATATAGTAGTTCTAAATTTTTATTTTCTTCTTTAGTATTTCTATGCCTTTACTTGGACTTTTTATTTATGAGTGTTCATAATTTTTGAAACACTTTTATGATAGCTACTTTAAAATACTTGTTACATAATTCCAACACCATGTCATCTCAGTGTTAGCATTTGTTGAGTGTCTCATTTAAGTTGAGATTCCCTGGGCTTTTGTTCGCATGAGGAATTTTGGATTATATCCTGGGCAGTTTGGGTATGTTACAAGTCTCTGGTTCCTGTCTAAATCTTGTAGTTTAGCAGGCACTCAGCCTACGAAGGGCCAGAAGGTACACCTTGGCTCCCATTTGTTGGCTGTGGTTTGAATGTTAATTTAGTTTTCAAAGTACTTGCATGCACTGCTGGTCTGCTCCCTCCACTATGTACTACCCAATGGCCAGTCTGAAACCTGGGTGACATTTCGCGAAGTGGTTCTGTTTGTGAACTTTTGCTCTTTTGTGCATTATTGGTTTCCCACATGGACCACACAGAAGTTCTACCAGGACTTTATACATAGATTTAAAGAATCCTTTCACAAACTCCTTCATCTCTGTAATCCTCCCTTAATTCTGGTAGGGGAAGGATTTATAATTTTGTTGCCTTTCACTCCGTACAGGGTGCAGAAAGTCTACAGGGCACCACCCCATGGTCTGCGTAGTGCCTAGCAGGGATGAGAAGATGAACCAACTCATCAGTTCTGGGTGGGGATGCATGGCAGGACTTTATTTATAGTCTGTATGGCTCTAACACTCAGCGGAAAGAGAGGGACTTAACTTTCTGAGTAGCCTTATTCTGGAATAAAACCTATTTAGACAAAAAAAGTTTTGTCCTTTAGAACTGCTCTTTTCTGGTTTTTTTTTTCCTTCCCTTTTCTGAGGTTTCTCTTAGATGCTTTCTGTATTTTTAGTTATATTTAGTGAAAACATAGGGCAGAATGTGCTTTTTCAGTCTCCATAAGAACTTGAAATCTCATTTACTCTCTTATGTTCCCAAAGAAAATAAAGGACACCATCATTGGAAAAGATATATGCACCCCTATGTTCATTGCAGCATTATTTACAATAGTCCATATATGGAAGCAACCTAAGTGTTCATGGATAGATGGATAGATAAAGAAGATGTGCTACAAATATACAGTGGAATGTTACTCAGTAAAAAAAGAATGGATGAACCAGAGGGTATTCTGCTAAGTGAAAATAAATCAGGCAGAGAAAGACAAGTACCATGTGATTTCACTTATGCATGGAATAAAAAACAAAATGAATGAACAAACAAAACAGAAACAAACTCATACATACAGAGAACAAATTGCTGTTTACCACATGAGAGGTGGCTGGGGAATGGGTGAAAAAGGGGAAGGGGTTGAGAAGTACAAATTCCCAGTAACAAAAATAGTCATCGGGGTATAAAGTCCAACATAGGGCATATAGTCAGTAATATTGTAATAACTATGTATGATGTCAGATGGGTACGAGGCTTGTAGGGGTGAGTATTTCACAAGATATATAAATGCCTGATCACTATGCTGTATGCCTGAAAGTAACACAATATTGTATGTCAACCCTAATTGAAAAGTAAAATTTAAAAAGTAAGTTTAAAAAACATCACCACTTTTAGGTGGACAAGCCAGGAACTAAGTTTGAGACTTGGCCCTCTAAACTCTAGAATTTGTAGGTAACATGGTTGAGTGGTCTAAACTCTAGAACTTGCGTTCTCTTCATCACCAACACCGCTGACCTAGTTCAAGCACGGTTCGTTGCTCATAATTTCTAGTACTGATGACTGAAAAGTCTTCCTGAATGTTTGCTTTGCTTCTAATATTTTCCTGCTTCAGACTATTCTTTAATCAGAAACACCATTCTAAACTGAACATATGACCACATTACTTAAAACCTTCAACAGTTTCCAATTTTATTTTGAAAAACCTCCATAACTTCACAAGGTCACTTACTGCCTGCACGCTCTTACCTTTTTTTACTTCTGTTTTTACACACTCTGCTCTTCCTGCCTTGAGCTTTCACTTCCTATCTTGTCAGGCTTTTGCCTCTTCCTAACAATAGCCCATCCTTCTGGCAGATAAAACTCATCATCACCACTTTCTAAAGTACCCATTTTTTTTAGCATCACCTGTTACTGTTCCTTAAAGAACTGAAAAAGTAGCACTTACTGCTCAATGTTGAGATTCTGCTCTCTCCAATAGACTGTAAGCTTAAGGCAAAAGTCACAATTTCTATTTGCTCATTTATCTACCCCTAGAACCTGACCCATTGTAACCCTTCAAAATAATTTTTAAAAAAATCCTCCAAAAAATTTGCTTGAAGCAATGAATATGTGACTGAAAGGGTTTGAGCCTGGATGACCTAAGCAGATAATGGATAATGGTGCTGTTATCTAAATTAGGGAACCTAGTAGGAAATTTTGTTCCCTGAGATGATTTAAACCTGTCTTTGAACTTGATGACTTCAGGGTGGCAACAGCACTTCCGTTCTCATATACATCTCGGTAAGAATGAGGGTGTGTGAATGTGCCCACACTGTGGTTTCCTACTTCAACAAATTACAGATAGTAATATGTATAGCCAAGCACAGATTAGAAGATTTAGCAATATTTAATGAGGGATAAATGTTTCTGGTAATACAAAGTCTGAACACATTTTGTTGAAAAATACACACTGTCATAAAAGAGTTAAGTGTATAGACTTGTAGCTGAAAATCCGCGAGAGCAAAGAGAGTTTGCAGAGGTCAGTTCCACGAGAGAGAAGTGTAGCCTCCATAAATGAGTGGGATTAAGAGTGAATGGTATTGTTTGTCCTTGGGTTTGAGGTCTCCACAATTCAATGTTGCTTTGGGGTTACTTTCCCAAAGCCTAATATTGACAAAACTTTGTTATATAGCTCTTAAAAATGTAACACTTGCCATAAAAGAAATCAGAATAATTATTTTAAATGAACAAATATGGACACTGAAATATAGGTTTTGGGTCCAGAATCGCCTCTTTTTTGAAGGTGATAATAGTAACCAATTTATTTGGAAAGAACATTAAGACTAAAAAGCACTAAGACGACTTGCAATTTTCAGTCTGGGAGATAAGATTAGAAGTCACCACTTCGTCCTGACAAGAAATAAGCTGGAGAAACTGAAACCTAAATTTCTGGAGCCTTATTAGCTTTTATATCTATTAAGTAAGGTAGAAATATCCATTCCAACATAATGCTTTGGCATCAATTTGAAAATAGATGTAAAATATTTACTCTGTGTCAAGGGCAAAGTAAGAAATCATGAGAAAAAAATTTTAAGCTAGTTTAATGAGCAATGACAGAAGGAGGCAAAATTTCTCTCATAAAAAGTATTTACATAAAGGCAGGATTTTGTTTATTTTAGTGAATATTAAATCATCGGAAAAGAGTTAAATCCTTTTCAGAAGGACCGTGTTTCCCTGACAAGCTTTGCACCATGCAACTGAAATTTTCTGTGACTGACCATTCCTCCAAAACATCCAGGTTCTCAGTTCTTTTCTTTTTTAGTTATATGTTTATTTATGAAGAAATCATTTCTCAAACATGGAAATAAGCAAAAGGAAGCTGATTCTTCAATATTTTGAAGTGTACTTTTTGTAAGCATACCTCACTGTTATCTAATTCTCTCAAGAGATAAATATAATGTTTTCCACCCTCATAAATTTAGAAATGAATATACTAAAAGTGATAAATTATAATATGTGTGGTCTGTAGAAATGATAATTCAAAGCTTGTAGTTCTGTTCTACAGAAATTTACCTTTTAGCTAACTTGACATACTTATTTTTGTATGCTTTCCTTAATGAGTTATTCAAATACCTGTAAGCACAATGTATTGTCTTTTGCCTAGTGCCTTATTAGAAAGAATACAAATTTGACCTTAGCCAAAACAAAACAGCCTTTGAATATTTTTTATTTATCCATGTAACTTCTACATCTTCACCCTAACTTCTTTCTCTCTTTCTTTCCTCTATGCCTTCCTTCTTCCCCCTGTTGCTTCTCCCTCATATTCTTCTTTTCCTTTCCTACTTCCTTTTTTCTTTTCCTTTACTTTTTCTAACTTTACCCATTTCTGACCAAGCTGTAATATAGAGTACTAACAATTGCCTACGCACTCATAATTTGTATCTCGTTATAGCCTTGTTACCACACAGCATGAAGTGCCTTGGACTTTCTGTTATCTTATCTCTGGGACTAAGTAACAGACAAATGTGATAAACTATCCCACTCACAATTTGTGAATATTGATTATATATACTTATCTTTAAAAAGTGAATTAAACTATCAGGTAACCTGGGAAACAGACTCTGAGACTTTCTGCGCACGGGAGGGAACCACCTCCGTGAAAAGTTGCACACTTGTTGTACAGTAAAAACTATGCTGATGCTCGAGAAACGGACAATAAACAATGAACCTGAGCTACATGCACTATGATGGACGAAACTGAAAAAAGTACACAATACTAGAAATGAGTGACTAATATAAAATGCAGTATCCAAAATCCAACAGCTCAAGCAATAAGAAAAAAAAAAGCATTGTGAAGATGTAAAAAATAACCAAAGCATAAACTAAAATAAAATACTGCTTTGTTATTAATGGTACCCATAATGGACACCCATAAATAGGGAGCTCTTGTAAACCTAGTTAGGATTTAATGATCTAGCTCAGGGTCTACCAGCTCTAGCCCAATGATCAAATTACACCTCCACCTTGCGTTTCTACAATAAAGCTCTACTGGGGCACCGCCATGCCCATGTTTCCTTATTATTTATAGCTACTATTAGCATGATCCACAAAGCCTGAAGTGAATGTTTGCTGACCCCAGGTCAAGAGTAAAGGCTTGAGAGATCCTCTACATTCTCATGAGCCTAGATTATAACCTTGGGAATTTTAACGCCTCCAGCTAGCCACAAGATTCAGAAGATGAAAAGCATATTTAGCCATTATTATCAGTCAGGATCCCAAACATGGTTTGGCCAAATCAAAATTATTTCCAGAGGTTTTTTAACTGTATGGATGAGTATAAGAGAACCATATATATATACGACAACATTGTTCTAGTAATAGCAGAGAAGCTGTTCATCTCTCTAAGACCCAGAAGTAGTGAAGAGAAGAAGCAGTTACCAGAACACAAAGGAGAGAGACTTACAACGCAGACTGCCCTGGGACACAGTCACCCTGAGGTACTCCTCTGGGAGGGAGCCAGAGCGCTCCCTCCCAGACCTCCCTCCCTGCCTTCAGTCCTTCACTGTGGTATCTCACCGGGAACAGAAATGGAAGCCAGAGGCCACAGAACCACATGGTTGCTGTAAACCAGGTCAGCCTCTCAGGGCACAGGGCGGAGTAGAGTGGGCGAAGGAGAAGAGATGAGAAGACAGAAAATATGGCGAACATAATGATTCACTCTTCTGAAGAAGTAAGACCACCTGACCAACTATTAATATATAAAATACACCAATCAGTAACCTTCAATCGGAAGAGCAAAGTATGTATATGTGTGTGTGAGAACCAGCAAGGAGACAAGAAGGGTCGAGTTCACTCCGATGTCTGAGAGCACAGGTGCATGCACGCACACAGCCTGGTGAAAGTAGAAATGGAATTTAGCTGTTTTCCCCAAATATGCAAATTCCTAACATGACTGTTCTAGGCACTCTAGTCACTTTAGAAATTAATTGAATACTTTCAGGAAACATCAAAAAAATCAGTCTTCGAGCATGTTCTTGACAAATCATTGTCTATAAATTATTTAATGGAGAATTTCTTCATAGCAACTGTAACCAAATTTGAACAATGAAATTATGTTTTGGGGAAACATCCTCTGTCTAAAATTACTTATGTAGGTTACAGCAAATAGAAATTACATCAGTAATCTATAAAATTCACTTTAGTTCTTATATCTGGTCAGCAAGAATGCATTCAATATGTAAAGTCTCTTGCTTGCAAAGTTAACTTCCACCTAATTATCCTTTTTGTTAGCTCTAACATCACAAGTTATTTCTGAATATTTCCTCTGCATATTTCATGGAGTCAGGAAAATCTGTGAACAACTTTGAAATGGGCAAATAAGATAACTGGGTAGTTATCTTTTAGCTATCTTTGTCTTTCTTTTTGAGATTACAAATCTATAAAGTTGTAAAAAACTGATAATATTGCAAATGATTTTTCCACGGATATGTAAATGAACTCAGTCCAGTCAAAGCAATTGCTTTTTCCCTGTGGATATGGACCAGTTTTGCATTTATTTGTAAATTCAGTTCCGAATCCCTGAGTGCCTAATGACATGCTGTTGTTTTTTTCTGAATTCTCCTTGGAACCAACTGTAACACCTTAATGTTTTTCTTATTACTTGGTTAGTTAGAGAAACTTCTTAACACTTGTCTACTTTATGTTTGTATGAGTCATGATTTTACCATTAAAACAATTATCTTTTACTGAGAGCATGACTAAAGCCTAGAGTCATTATTTAAACTGGAGATGGCACTTTAGTTTCTCAAGAAGCTTTAAAAGATGTCACTGATTCCCTAGAGGGTGGAAGAAGGATTGCTCAGCAGTAGTTCAAGTAAACATCGATTTAAACACCATAGGTTTTATGCGTCAAGTTGCTAAAGGAAATGGCTTAAAAAGACAAACATATATAATACTTCTTAACTTGATCTGTGATTTCGTGATCAACTCCAGTATTTAAAAAGCCTGTTACGTAGTACTTTGAAAATACCTCAGAGAATGATAGGGTATGATTTCTGTCTTGTTTTTAAGGTAGAGGAAAATAATTTTACCATTGTTTGAATATTTTCATCTATATCCTTCACACTTGGGCTGCTTTATTATGAAAATTGTGGGTTTCCTACTGTTCCGTACTGTTATCAAGTTGAGGAGAAAAGGTTTCTATCTCACACAAGATTAATTAGGGTTTTTGTTTGTTTTTTTTTTTTTTTTTTGCCAATTTGAAAGGTATCATCTCCGTCCTGCACACTCAGAAAGAATTAGGCACCATCGTCGATCACTCCTGAGTTTGCCTGTATACCAGTATATTTAAATAATCTGAAGGCAAGCATGCTATGTGTATAGCTACAGAGGACTGTTTTCCTTTGAAATTTTTAAATTTCATGTATCTTGGATAATAGCCCAAAATTTCAACCTATATTAAGTACCAATAAGGTAAAATAAGTATATGTATTTTTAATTGATATTCTTTGGAATGGAAATCCTGCTTAATGCCTGAACTATAGATATGTGAGAGAGCAATTAGAAATAAAAACTCAGATATATTCAAATATTGCTAAGTGTCACTTTGGTGTAAATAAACCAAAAGCCAATATTGGTATGGATTTCTATCTAGTAACTCTTTTGACATAGGAGCAAATGTTAACAGAAATTATATCCGTTAAGTGTTAATGCTATATACTGTTAAAAAGTCCATAAACTAGACACAGACTTTCCTGGTGTCTTGGCTGCTAAGAGATAGCGTACAATTCTTACCCAGAAGCTTTGAATTTATCCTTGACTGTTGGTGAACATAAACATAATCCCCCGCATAGCAAAGGGAACCCTCAACAAAAAAAAAAAAGGGAAACATAATGAATGCGAGACAATATTTGCAAATAATATATCTGATAAGGGGCTAATATCTAAAATATATAAAGATCTCATACAATAGCAAAAACTAACAATTGAATTAAAATTGGTCAGAAGGTCTGAATAAACAGTTTTCTAAAGAATACATATAAGTAGACAACAAATACATGAAAATGTGCTCAACATCACTAGTCAACAGGGAAATGCAAGTCAAGACACGATGAGATATTGCATCGCACTTGTTAGAACGGCCGTCACAGAAAAGACAAGACATTAATAAGTGCTGGCGAGGGAATGGAGAAAAGGGAACCCTGTGCACTGTTAGTAGGAAAGTCAAATGGTGCCACCACTATGAAAAACAGTGTAGAGGGTCACCAAAATTTGAAACTAGAACTGCCATATGATCTAGCAATTTCACATCTGGTTAATTCTCCACAGAAAATGAAAATACTCAAAATGATATATTTATCCTCAAGTTAATATTTATATTAGCCAAGATATGAAAAACAACCTACGTGTCCATTGATAAATGAATGGATAAAGAAAATGTGACATACATACATATATGTGTGTATGTATACATATGTATATATATAATGAAATCTGGCTATTTGTGATAACATGGATGAATCTTAAGGACATTATGCTAAGTGAAATAAGTCAGACAGCAAAAAACAAATACCATGTGATCTCATATGTGAAATCTAAAAACAAAAGAAAACCAAAAAACTAAGCTCAAAGATGCAGAGAACAGATTGGAGGGTAGCAGAGACAGGGGCTGGGGAGGAAGCTGGAAGAAATAGGTGAAGAGGGTCAAAAGGTACAAACTTTCACTTATAAAATAAGTCATGGGGATGTAATATGCAATTTAGTGACTATAGTTAATACTGTATCACATATTTTAAAATTCCTAAGAGAGATCCTAAAAGTTCTTATCACAAGAAAAAGTATTCTTTGTAACTATGTAAGATGATGCATGTTAACTGGACTTATTGTGATGATCATTTTCCAATGTATAAATATCAAACCATTCTGTTGAAACTATTATAATTTTATATTACATGACAACTGTACCTCAATGTAAAAAGTAAACAAACAAACATAATCACAACTACCTCTCATTCAACACTTAGTGACTTATTACTGACCAAAAGAAGTAAGTCACCATCCAAATATTTTCCCCAGCACCAGAAAGATATGACAGTTAGTGGTTCTTTAGCACAGGGTCAAGGACCTGTAACAACTTTTTGCTATTTTCTGTGTGAATCTCATTGAGTCCCAATGAGCACTGGAACTTAGCCAAGAAAGCAAGACAGTTTAGATGCTGGTAAATGGATGGTAAATTGCAAACAGATCCTTTGACTAGATCTTGGTGCTAATTACTCAGATTATTTGGGTCAGATTAATAGTTTCTCAGGCTGGATGACTGTCATTCAAAATAATTCCTAGCCATGGGGCAGGCCAAACCTGCAATGCATATACCTGCTAGTAAACAAGGAAATAGTTACGACATCAGCTACAAATTGGACTTCAGCCAGGACAGTAAGTATGAAATTGGCTGCTTCTATTTATGATATAAATAAAAATTTAGCAGTTAATTTGACCAAAAATAAACTTATTTAGAATAATGTGTCTCTGATCCCTATTGTATGTTGACATATTTCTTCATTACCTCTTTGGACAGATGACCAAGGACAATTTCTTGGTTTCTACCTACAGGACAAAGTGGATCTGCCTTCATATTCATCTAAAATGTCAGATTCTGTGGTTTGTGTTGTATGATTGAATGTAAGGCTAAGCATAAAATGCAGACATATTTCTGCCCTGGCTGGTGTGGCTCAGTGGATTGAGTGTCAGCCAGTGAAAGGGGTTGCCAGTTCGATTCCCAGTCTAGGGCACATGCGTAGGTTGTGGGCCAGATTCCCAGTGGGGGGCACATGAGAGGCAACCACACATTGATGTTTCTCTCCCTCTCTTTCAAAAGAAAAAGAAATACAGACATATTTCAAACACTATTCCTCACTTACCACACACATTCATTCCCCACCCCTGTGTTCACTCTCTCACGCTCTCTCTCGCTCTCTCTCCTGTAGAGGAATAATACCACTAGGTTGTGAACCTTCAAAAATAACTAATTTTAACCCTGGCCAGTGTGGCTCAGTTGGTTGGAACATTGTTTTGTGAACTGAAAGGTCATGGGGTTGGATTCCCAGTCAGGGCACATGTGCAGGTTGCTGGTTTTGTTGCTTGTGGGGGCACATGCCAGAGGCAACCGATCAATGTTTCTTTCCCCATTGCTCTAAAATCCGTAAGCATGTCTTCAGGTGAGGATAAAAAGTAATTTTAGGTTTGAAGTCCCTTAGGGCAATCAAAGCTTGCATGAGTCTTTTGTGTATGAGGCAAACTCTCAGCACAGAACTCTCACACACCTCGTTCTCTAACATGCATCATTGCTTTTAATAAAATTTGAGATCTTAGACTTTCTAATTATTTCAGTACACATCATATTGCCTTTTTCTTTTCAGCACCATTCTGATCTTAAAGTTGCTTAAAATATGAATCTTGCTTCAGGTGGCTTAAATCTTTGCTTTTCATTTTTCATGTGTTTGTTCGCCACTCTTAAGAATGAGAGTCACCTTTATAAGCTGGGCCCTTTGTTCATTGTAAAATACCAGAATTTTTTAGATCATTATTGCTTTTCATCAGCCATGAAATGTCCCTGGGTCACCTTGCTTTTTCTACTCAAGGGTCCATTTCTACTTCCCTGCTAAACCTGGGTTGCTCGTAGTGATCAACAGCATACTGAGAACAGAGTCAGGGTGCAGGGAAAGCAGATGATTACCTGCTGGCTGAGCCAGGTGACATCGAAGAAGCAGTGGCCAAGTGAACGTTTCAACTTTTTAATATTACTAACTGCATGCTCCTATTTTACTGTGTAATATCCTTAAGCCAGTATAATTATATCATGCTTAATAATAATGCCCAATACTTTGCATTCATATCACACCCAGTCAAATCCCAATCGTTATTGTCACTTTGTGAGGGAAAAAAAAAGAAAGAAACGCTATAGATGTAAGGCCCTAAACTTATTTTGAAAAGTCCCATTTCACTGTATTCAATTTATAAATAGCATTTCCATATATTGTGTATACAGAATGACCTATAACAGTGACAGTTCTATATAAGATTGGGTTATACCTATCTACACGCTTTTGTTTGAACCACATAGAATAAGTGCAAACTATGAAACAAAAGCTTTTATATATTTACAGTAGCATACTGACTGATCTAATCTGTGCTAATTGAAAACAGAAATTAAATAGAATTGATATCATTGGATATCCAGAGTAGTCTCTGTGTTTTAAACTGTAAAGTATACAGTCAAATAGTAAGCTCAGGTTTGTCTGTGACATTCTGTTGCTTCTGTCGCATTCCTTTTTCCTGATCCTTCTCTTGGGATCATTTACTCCAAGTGTCTGTCATATGGGAGGAAGGATGTTTGGAAGCTCTTCGGAGTGACACCAATTTTTATTTAATGACAAACTGCTATTCTGCTCCTTCCAAGTTGTGAGATAATACATCTGCCATCGCAGACACTGTGATGGAAAACCGCTTAATGGTCAGACAACATTTAACCTCAGCCAGTGTTTTTCTCGTAAATGATATTTCCATTAGCAACATATAGCATTGTTTTATTTTAGAAGCCTAACAGTTGCAATTAATTTTTCCCCAAGGCAGGATGCTAACTACTCTAATTTATACACAAATTATCTACTGACACCTGTTCTAATCCTCCTCTGAGCAGGTGGGCCAAACTGCAGGGCCTTCTGATTAATGAGGGAATGTTCACCAGGTCAAACTCTATCTAAGAAAAAAAGTCATCAAAAAAACCCAAACAAACTGTCTGTTAATGGACCATAGTAAGAAGGTAGGTTTCGTAGCTGATGGGAAAGACTGATGCTCCCCGAGAGCATCTGATAAAAGAACCCATTGTCTGTGCTATCAGGCTTGTTTCAATGGAGTAACAAATGTAGTCCTGATCTTAGTGAAAATGTCTTTAATTATCCCCATCGACTGGATTGAAAGGAACTGAAAAATGCTTGTTGGGAAGTAAGTGATTAATCTTTGGATCTGACATGACTCACGGAAGCTCAAAGTCCATGTCTTTGTTTATAGTAATTACATCCTTGATGTGATACATTATCTATGTGTCTGTCAACAGCTCTAAATAGTGATGTCCCTATGAGCAAGCATGAGCAAACAATAGGGTTTTTCACATACAGTAACACACCACTTAACGACAGGGACATGTTCTGAGAAATGCGTATTCGGTGACTTCATTGTGCGAACCTCCTGGAGCGCACTTACACAAACCTAGATGGCACAGCCCACTATACACCTAGGCTGCATGGTGCAGCCTACTGCTCCTAGGCTACAAGCCTGTGCAACATGTTACTACACCAAACAACAAAAAACTGTATCAAGCATGAGAGAAAATGATGGAATCAACAGATGCTGTAAACATGAAATGTGTGAGGCCAGAATATCACAGTATACTGTTCTACAGCAAACCTTTTCCTTTAATAAGTATAAAGGCTATATAAAAAGTATAGTAAATATATACCAGTGACCCCATATGAACACAGAGATGTATTAAACTTTTTCCAGAAATATATTGAAAGCAGAAAAGGAATGGATATCAAATTAACCTTACATCAAGCCAGAAACCCACTTACTATAGAAGTCAGCACTGTCATTCTCGACACAATGCAGAGCCATTTGTGGTCAGGGGAAAACAGAGTCTTTGGAAACATATATCAAGTTAATTATAATAATAGGAAATATTGTTTCAAGAATTATTTGTAAAATAACTCCCATATTCAGGCTAAAGAATGACAGTGCTTCACTGCTAACATAATTCAAGAAACTAAAGCAACATTTTGGCTCAAAATTTGGTTAGAATAATGTAAAATTTAGGGCTCAAAATTTTGAACTTTTACTTGGGAATTACAGATTATTCTTCTAGAAATCTAATAGCCAAGTATCCAACTGAAGTTATTTGGGGTATCTATCTAACTATTTTCTAAGTGATATGAAGGATGCCCTCAATATTGGAAGACAGATGAAGCTCATTGAAGAGAACTAAATGATTTCCCTTTTGTCTATTTTAAAAAGATAAAAATGCATGAGGCATATAAGCTAACCTTGTTTAAACTTCACAGTGATCTGGCTTTACCTGCCTTGTTTCACTTTATCTACACAATAACCAGACTTAGGTACTATTTTTATTTTCCCCATTGTACAGGTAAGTACAGGTAATTTTCCCAAGCTCACACAGTAAGATGGGAAGCTAGAGTCAAATCTAGGTCTGTTTGCTCAGTACATAAATCTTCTGCTTCTGTCAGAACAATGCAGACATTTAACCACAGAAATGTTGTAATTTATAATCCACAGATTTTATTTTATTTGTTTTTTTTCTTGTTCAAGTACAGTTGTCTCCATTTCCCCCCACTACTTTCCCCTGCCCCACCCTCCATCCTTCCCCACTTTGGCTTTTCCATGGGCCCTTTACCTGTGTTCCTTGACAGCCCTCCCCTTTCTTTCCCCATTAACCCCCTCCATAATCCCTTAAACACTATGCATGAAAACAAAACCAGCAAATGTTGAAGTACTAAACAGAAGGTAGTTATTGTCATGATATCTACTGTATTGCTTAGAGAACAATTTCACTTGACATCCCATCGCGCACCCCCTGCACATACACAAACACACCCCCATCTTACGGCCAGTTGTTTTCTCACACTCGTGTGATTACCAGGACACCACTCTGTTGTGACCATGTGACTGCCCACTTGCCATGGACACTTGCTCCTGAATATGCTGGGTCTGTATCCCAAGAGTCAGAATGTAGCCCTTGGATTTTGTATTTTTTAAACTAGACCTGAGAAAGTTATCCAATCTCACTTAGAGCTAAAGTTATATGTTAGAAAACTTGGGGAATATTGGTGGTCATGAGCCATTCATTGCTTTAAAAACAAAGCTATTCTGCCTCAGGAAAAAAAAAAGAAAGAAAGAAAGAAAAGGCCTGGTAGGGTTGTGCCTCTGGTTCCACTTGCTTCAATTTCCTGAGGAAATGAATTTCACTTCTGTTAAAGCTAGTTTGAATTGAGATCCTATCACTTTTAACGAATGTGGCCCTCAGACAGTATTTTAGAAAGCTCTTATCTTAATTTAACAAAGCCGTCTCTACAACATTTATTACATAGGCATTACAGGCAGGGTTCTAAGAAATTAGAGGACAGAGATAAAGCATTATGTCTTCCACAATGGAGAAGAGAAAAGAGACATTGATAAGGAGGAGCAAAAGGTTTTTCCATAAATGCACGGAGATTGCTACAAAGAATAATGAACTTTGCATACTTCATCTGGCCAGTGGTTACATGTAACAAAATTCCAGTTGTCTTCCAGGGTGAATATGTGCCCATAACCAAGAATGAATGAACTTTTCTTAAAACTCAATATGAAAACATCATAACAATGTTTTAAAAATTCTTCTTCATTTATACATAGAAAAGGATATAATTTCAGACCAGGAACACTCCCAAGGACTCAGTCAGGAATGAGGAGCAAGAAAATAAAAATACAACCATCGCCTTTGTATTTAGTCTTGAGGTGATTGAAGATTATCAAAGTTTTGTCTTCCTTCCACAAAATAAACTGACATCCGAACATCATAGTAAAATATGTATGTATGTGTGTATATGTGTGTGCATGTGTGTATGAATGTATGTTATATCCACACTCAACTATAACCACCCTCTTCACAAACACAACATCTTCACTTTTTTCTGTTTTTCAATGAAGCTTATTGAAAAAACTAGGTAAGAATCTTTCGACTATACATGTTTTTTTCTTTTTTGTTCACTGCTTTTTCCCCTGCCAACAAAAAGCTATTCCTGATGCAGCACAACTATCAATAGAAAATTGCCAAATAGCCCTGGCTGGTGTGGCTCAGTGGATTTAGTGCCGGCCTGCAAACCAAAGTGTCACTGGTTCAATTCCCAGTCAGGCCTCAATCCTGGGTTGTGGGTCAGGTCCCCATTAAGGGATGCGCAAGAGGCAACCACACACTGATCTCCCTCTCTCGCCCTTCCCTCTCTCCCTTCTCTCCCTTCCTTCCCCTCTCTCTAAAAATAAACACATAAAATCTTTAAAAAAACAACTGCCAAACTGATTTTATCAATAAAAACATTATTAAATTATACTGAAATGAGATTACTCAAAAAGCAACAAAAGAAGTGTGACTCACCACAGTAGTTCATACGTTTACAAGGATCCAGTTCTGGAAAGGTCCAGTGTCTACCTCGTAATGTAAGGCTTTAACCCTACAAGTCAGAATTTTGAGCTTTACTCCTGTCTTCATACTCTCATATTCTAACCAACCTACAATCACAGTGAGAAGAGAAATGGAAACCTGAGATCCAGAGGCACATAATGAGCAGAAACAAACATATCACTCCAAGGGACAAGGAAGGCAAAGCGTGACTGCATGGGAGGTGGCAACTTGCTGCAGTTTGTGAGCCCTTTGCCAGGACACATGAAATGCTCACTTGTAACAAGGTTTAACATAGTTTACTTCATTTTTCTTTCTTCCCAATTATGTTTATGTTCTGAGGTTAGTTTACAGAGGAAAAGAGAAATGAAATTTCCCAACAGAGAATTATTTTTTGGAGAGTGGATTCACTAAGTATTGTGTTAGAGCAGGGAAGACATATTTGGGGAAAGATCGTTAGTAATGTTAGAAAAGGACTGTGGAATATAAAGTAATTTTCATCAAAATAGTTTTGGTTTTGGTTAAATATATGTTATAGATATTGTATGTTATATGTTATATGCTGTATATTACATATTACATTATATTAATAACCTCCTTATTTAAATGTTTGATAGAATAATGAATCAAGCTATTGAGAATTCAGTAAATAGTCTTTTCAGAAAAGCTTTGACTAAATAGTTCTAACAAAATCTTTGGATTTGTTTCTGATTTACATTTGATCTCTCAGGAATATATATATACTCACTGAGTAACACACATTATAATTATATGTCAATTATTTAACAAACTCATATTTAATAAGTATGGATTTATAGTTATTTCAAAATATATTCGGTAATCAGATGCTAGTATGAGAAAATATATTTGAAAATTTGAACTGTAAATTGAGGTATTTGTATCTTTTTAAATAATTTTTATTGTAATGTTTACTATAGCATAACTTATTACGATTAGATTTTCTTTAAAAGAAACGTGTTAATGAACTATTTGTGTTTATAGTTTCCTAAAAATATGAACTCTGGTTTTTGTCCACCAAATACTAAGTAGGTTTCCTAACAGTACTGAGGGGGAAAACAGTACATCAATTACTAATGAGATTGATTGGATCCGATCCAGGGCCTATACCAAAAATAAATCAAGAAATTAGGAAGTGAAAGAAGAAATCTAGAGTCACAAATTAAAATTTATTTCCAAAGGCTGTTGCTAAAACATCACTAATAGAAATAATTATTGAGCATTTGGTACATATAATAAATATGTTAAAAACTGTTATTCTTGGATAGGTTAAATGTTTTCTTTAGAGTTTTATTGTGAGTACGTGTCAACACCTACACTTTAACTTTGGCCATTTAGGCCTGTATTAGTTATTTATTTCTGTGTACTTTCTTGTCCTCTGATCTGAATAATTTGTATCCCTCCCAAAGGCAAAATACCGTTTACCTTTCAAGGTCCTGAAAAGTCTCTCACTGCTTTACAATATCATCTAAATTAGGTCCTGGTGGGGAAGAGCTGGCTGGGGTGTAGTTCCTTATGTACAATTTCTAGAGTACAGTTCTGTGAAAATAAAGTGTTATTTGCCTCCACGCACCAATATAATGTTGGAACAGGCATAGGGCACTTACAGAGATTACTTTTCAAGGGATTGGGGATGGGAGGTAAATGAGTCATCGGTTTAGTAATTCCGGAGTCCAGCTGGGTGGGCAAATGCTGGAAATTGCTTGATTAGTTTTCAAGGCTGGAAATAGTTCTATCTGGCCTCAGGCTCTTGTGTTGCTCTCTGGGTCATCCTTTTGCCAACCCCGCCAAACAAAACAAAATGAATGTAGCATGGGCCTTTAGCTAAGTAGTTTTACCAGCTTGTTTTATATCAGTAGAATTTTACAGGTCCAATTACCTCTTTTTATTTTGTACTGGCTCTATTCCTTTCAGTTAAAGGTGTTATTCTTTCTGTGGATATAACTCTCCCCAAAACACTGTGGCCCTTCTATGACTACATCCTGAGGACTATTCACTTAGATTTCAAAAGGCACAGCCCCAGGTCTCTGTGTGATAACCTGTTCTCTGCTTTGGGCTCCTGTTGCCACCGCAGTGGTAAAACAACTCAAGCTTCCTAGACGCCTAGTTTTTTAACGGAGAGGATCTGTGAAGCATACCCTTCATCTCCTTAAAGAACCTTGGGTTTTGCACCACCTTTGGTCTTTCTGACATTTTAACAAAAGCTTTCACAGTCACAGCTGGAGCTTTATCTCTAGACTAGAGATTTTCAACATTTTTCATCTTATGGCCCACGTAAACTAATTACTAAAATTCGGCAGCACACCCAAAATTATAGTTTTTGCTGACTTGGCAAAAATAGGTAAAATCTTGGATTCATTGACATCAGACACCTATTGCTGTGTTGGCTGTTGTTATTTCTTTGTTTGACAATCTAAGAAAAAAGATGTCAGTGGCCCCGACTAAGTGGTTGGGTATTGCATGTTTTAAAAATTCTTGCAGTACTCCAGTTGAAAATTGCTGCTCTAGATAACATTTCCTGGAAATGTCCTGAATTCAATATACATGCAGAGGCCAAATTTAAAATTTTGTTTTCATTTGTCACTTGAAAAGTTAAGAATTTTCAAAACCACCAAGTCTTGGCTCCTTCATGTTTAATAGTCTTTCCCTCAATTTCTTTATTTTAACATTTTATGAGAAACAGCACAAAGAAGTCAGGTGTCACATTCAACACTGGTCCAAAATCTCCGTAGCAGGATTCATCAGGTAACTGGGCACCTTTTCTGCTTCATGCTCGAGCACAAGCAATGGTGCTGCTGATCTTTTGGGCCTTGCATCAGACAGGTACACCTTCCTGCAGTTTTAATAACACATTTTTTACCCCCTTTTGTGGCCTCCATGGCACTATCCTTCATTTCTAGGATTCTGCAAACAGTCTGTTGAAGGCAATTTAGGATTTTTTTGAACCCATTCCTCGAAATCCTTTCAATCCCTACCCCTTGTTCCAAAGCCACCACCACATTTTAGATCATTGTTAAGGCAACACTCAACCTGCTGCACTCAACTCATATCAATATTAGTTATCTAGTGATGCATCAAATACCACTTTCCATACTGGTAGATGAAATAAAGTGTGATCTCAGTTTCTGGGGGTCAGGAATCCAGATGTGGCTTGGATGGTTGCTAGCTCTGTGTCCAGGTATCTCAATGTCTGAAATGAAAATTTGGAGTGATTGATGATTGATTGAGTGGGGCTCAACTGAAGACTTTATTGAGGAGATATTTGTTTTCACATTCATTCACCTGGTTGGTGGGAGCATTTAATTCCTTGCAGGCTATGGAACTGAGAAGCCCAATTCTTTAAGAGTGGTTGGCTAGCAACCCTCCTCTCCCTAGAATAACTCTGACTTCCCTCAGAATAAGTGATCAAGGGAGGGAGAGAGAGAATTCCAGGAGGGACACCTGGGACTTTTTGTAATTTATCTCAGAGGTGATATCTTATTACCTATGCCGTATTCTATTCATTATAAATGGGCCACTAGGATCCAGTCAACCCTCAAGGGCAGAAGAGTTTAAAAAGGCATGAATCCAGGAGGTAGAAATCCTGGGCCAACTTAGAGGCTGCTTACCACAAAGTCCCACTCTGAAGATTTCCTCCATACCACAGGACAAATTTCTGGTTACATTTATTCTGGCTCTCCAGTGTAAGATAGAGTGGAAGCACAACTCATTCATGGCAATTTTTACTACTGTGCAAAATATAATCCATTTTATAATTATGCATTAAGTTTGCATGAATCAAGGTGGTGAAATATATAAAGTAGGCTTTAAAAAGCTATTTGTTTTTGTATTTCATTGCCACTTTTATTTAGTGTCAGTATTGTTATTTTAAGATTGATTAGAGGCAATTTTTCTGGATGCATCACATGCATAAGGTACTAATCATAAATTTGTTGCTACTTTTGCAGTTATTTTTTGTATAGTAAATAGCTTTGGAAGATAGTGAGTCTCTCTCAAGAGCAAAGGTCAAACATACTTACAGGCAATATTTAAATTTTCAGTTTCTTAAATTCGATCTCCCTCTTCTATAACAAATCCTCTGTGCATGCAGCTTTTTAGGCCTTCTTAATGTGGGAATTAGTTATTCTGAGGAAAATAATGCTACTACTCTGGTTACTGTTATTGCTGTAATACATTATCTTCCTTCTCTGACCCAAGATGCTTATATTTTTAACCAGTATCCATGAAACTAAAGCAGGCTAATATGTTGACTTCTAAGTAGGGTAAAATCTCAGGCCCTTTTACTTGCTTTGAGAATGAATGGTTTTGGTAAAATATATTTGATTTTTTAAAGGTATTTATTATTGAAAGGGTAATATTCTGTTCTATAAATTGTTGTAGTTTACTAACCCATGACTCACCTACTTTTAAATTAGTAGTCTTTGAAAGATACTTGCTTTAAGTCATTTTAAAATTTCAGTTGCCTAGAAACAATTGAAATTGGTTTCACTCCGTTTTGTCCATTCATGTCGTTGAATACAAACAAAAACTGTAACTAACAATTACTGACCATTAGGAGAGTATTCTATTCATATCATTAGTATCTTTTGTATTCTGCTAGTGTTCCTTTAGTAAAAAATACCACAGGATTTAGATTATTTATGCGGGAATGTGTTAAACAAAAAAAGTCTATATATTTTCTCTTTTTACAATTTGGACAAATATCATTATTTATTTTGTTTTCAAAACATGCCGGTCTAAACTGAGGAGCACCTGTTTATCCTGGAGCATAGCCTGAGCATCACTGCAGTGTTCCAAGCACCAGGAAAATAAACACCTGTGCACTTGGTCATGAAGTTATTGTAACCTTATGCCAAGGGAGAGCGAGGCTGGACAAAGATGTGCTATAGTCTAGCAGAGTCCTCATGGTGTCTTTTATAAAATAATGTAGTTATTTTGCTAAGAAATTCTTATGTAGGTCAGTGTTCTGTTCACTTGGTTATATATTCTTTTACTTGTCTTTATTTAGCATTTTATTAGTATCCTTCATTCATGAAAACAGAGGCCAGTCTAGGTTTTCTGAGTAGAAAGATATTTAGTATTGGGAACTAAACAGGCTTCCAAAGCCTCTGATAGAGTAAAAGAACAAAATTTGAGAAATTTTCAGGAAATTCCAAATTATACTGATGACAAGGTGACTATTGCCAATGAAATTAGCCATCTGCAACTCCAAGGTGGACAATTCTCAGGAGGATGCCTGCAAGACACAGATGAAATTTCGCACCTACTGCCTCTCAAAGCCCATAGACCTGCTGACAGCAACATAATAGCACTGCCTTTCGTTTATGTCCCCACCGTTTTGCTCAGTTGCCTCTACAGACAGAATGTCACTGAAGCATGATGTCAAGGGAGTTTGATACTGTAGTTTCCAGAGTTCATATTCCCACAGCACAAGGGGTAACTTGGAAGAGAGAAATGGTACTGAATGTCAACAGATGATATCCAAAACAATTCACCCTTTATCATCTGGGCATCCCTACACATCCTTCTATAGTAAATCAAAAAACAAATCTACAACACAGGAGTTTCAGAAACTTGCAGGTATATGGATTTGAAATTTAGAAAAAATAAAAGATAAATCTTGATAAGTAGAAGATGTAGAGCCTGTGTGTCATCTAAGAAGTTTTGTACAACAGAATTCAAATTCAGATTAAATAAAATAGAATTTTAGAATGTGTTTCCCTCTTATTAAAATTAAATGTAGGAGGTTACATTCCATTGGCCTGGCTATTTGATTCCAGATGTGCAGGTTCTAGATTTCCAGAAAATATTCTAGAGCAATGGCCTGAATTACAAGGTTCTAGTCTCTTAGATGATGCCAAATATATTAAAGTAAGCCACTTCTCAATTTTATTAGGTCACATGATTCTGGGTATTAGGGCTTGTGATAAAGATGAAGATTATCTATTGCCGCATTTCTCACTGTGGAGGTATTTCCCCATTCACAGAAGCAATGCTCTATGGAAAACTAAATAAAGCATGAGAAGTCAAATATATCATAGGTTTAAAGAGACATGATTAGCATAGGAATAAAATATATGTTCATTTCATTGAGTACAAATTATTACTTTTTGCTTTCTGTTAGAAATTAAGTGTATTTTATATAACATCAGGGATCTGGCTAGTTCTACCATATTGGGGACTAAGACAAAACAGGCATTTGGTAGTGCTCGGGTCGTCCACGGTGAAGCAAAGTCTTTAGTATTGAGCCCATATATGTGTTTTCCATCCCTATCACTATAGGCATTCAGTGTGTGAGACCAAATTGACCATGTAATGAGGAACTTAGAAGAAATAGGCTGACCAAAATACAGGGTTCAGCACAAATATCTCCCCTTTTTAATTACATAATCTTTTAGTACAAAATCATAAGCATGGAATTCTATACCATAACAATATCACACTCAAGCACACCATATGACATTTTAGGTGAAATGTTCAAATTAAAACTAGAAGTTATTACACACATATTATTACCCCACCAACCACACTCTAGCAGACATTACTTCTGCTGGACCTGTATATAGAAGTTTATCTGGATTATAAATACTCTTATCTGTAGTTAGGCCTGTTTGGTAAGCACTTCCGTGGGACACAAATATGAACTGAGCCTATTCTTAAAAGTCACTCTACTACCTTTTTTTTTTTTTTTTTGGTCGATCTTATTTGTCCTTCCAAGTCCTTGGTTATCTGAATAATTGCTGACTCCTTGCATCTGCCATACCTATTTCATGAATGGGGAAAAATAAGATACTCTAAAATCTTTCCCATTGGAAAATTTATCTTCTCCAATGTCCTTCATGAGACAAAAAATAACTCAAAATAGATTAAAGAATTAAACATAAACGTAGTACCTGATACTGTAAAACTAGTAAGATAAAACAGAGGGGTGAAGCTCCTTGACTTTGGTCTCAGCAACTATTTACCAAAAGCATACGCAACAAAACCCCAAAATTTAAAAATTAGCACCTTAAAATCTTCTGTACAGTAAAAGAAACAGTCAATACAGTGAAAAATGAACTATGGAATGAAATAAAATATTTGTAAACAATACATTGGAAAAGAGATTAATATTCAAAATAGATAAAGAATTCATACCACTCAATAGCAAAACAAACAATCTGATTAAAAATGGGCAGAGGAACTAAATACACATTTTCTTCAGAGAAGATAACCAAATGGCAACAGACACATGAAAAGATGCTCAATATCACCATTTACCAGGGAATGCCAATCAAAACCACAAAACCATACCTAACATCTAGCTAACTCAAGAAGATAAGAGATAAATGTTGGCTAGAACTTGCAGAAAAGGGAACACTTTTACACTGCTGGTGGTGATGTGCATTGGTCCTCATACTGCACTAGGAAAATGAAATGGAGCCTCCTCACACACTTTTACATGGAATTACCCCATGTTCCAGCAATCCTACTTCTGAGTGTATATCCAAAGGAAAATGAAATAGTGAAGAGTTATCTTCAATTCCTAGTTCATTGCTGGGTTATTTGTAATAGCCAAGACAAGAAAACCAAAGTGCTCATGAGTAGATCATGAATAAAGGTGTGGTAAATATAGATGCAATGGAATATTTTTCAGTTATGAGAATAAAAGGACAATCTGCCATTTGCAACAACATGGAGGGCATTATGCTAAATGACATAACAGTCAGGCAGAGAAAGACAAATACTGTATGATATCGCTGATATGTGGAATCTCAAAAAAAAAAAAAAAAAAGCCACTGGTAAAAACAAGAGAGTAAAATTGTGGTTACCAGGAGAAGGGGAGGGGTATAGCACAAATGGCACAAATTTTCAAGGAATAATAAATAAGCCCTAGAGATCTAATGCACAGTATGGTAAATATGGCTAATGGATTAGAATCATCAAACTTCCAATAATTGACATGTAATTATTCCAAACACTAGAAAGAAATGATAATTATGTGAAATGAGAGAGGTGTTAATTGTCACTGCAATTGCAATCATATTACAATATACAAATGTATCAAATTGATATGCTGTACACCTTAAATTTACACAATGTTTTAAGTCACATATTTTAATAAGAACACTTTTTAAATAAAGACAATTTCATAGTCCAGCCATCCTCATGCTAACTGCTTCAGGATGAGAAATTTGTATACAGAGAATGCTCACAGTGATGGCATCAAAATGAACATCAATCATGTGGTCCTACTCCCAACCTTTAAACTAAACTATCTTCTACTTTCTGACATTGGCAAAGTACTTTTTCTCTTTGAGGGACCTGATTGAAACAGCATCATCTTACAACGTTTTTCCCTGGTATTGTGTCTTCAAAAACCCTTTTTATCTGACCTAGATCCCTCATGTGTAAAGCTCCTATTTACTAAGTGATTTTTTTCATTTCACATTAAATGGAAACTGAAATTTACGAGAGTATTTTCTTCTCAAGGCACATTCTTGTTTCCAACAGTTTGTTTTGCTCGTTTCCTCAGTCACATGCCATCAATGGCATGGTCAGTATTCACCATAGTCTCTCAAGTTCACTTGCAGTCAGCTTTCATTCTGTGTTATAGGAGATGTATTTGAATAATCTCATTAATGATTTGAGGGAAAAGCTCCAGGAAAGTATATTTCACTTCTTTAGTTTCTTGCACTGAATCTAAGAATTTTACATAACATTAAGTCGACAAGGTGTAAGCCAATTGTAACTTGCAGCGTAGTGAGTAGTCTGTTTCGGAGAGCAGGTGTTGGGGGTAACAGGCAATGCCTCTTCTTTCTTCTCTTCCTTTTCTTTCCTTCCTCCCCCCCTCCATGAGCTCAGGAAAATCATATGCAGATGCATATACTCACTTTCAGACATCTAGGCAGGGAATTGGTCAGAAAAATGGGATATTCTGAGCTGAGTTAGGACAGGCTGAGAGGTCTTTAGCCTTCGCATATGTCTAATATCTGTCCAGAGACACACACCCTCTACATCATTTCCTCAGCTTCATTCCTCGGTCATGTCAAAACAACTACTACAAGTAGTTGTTTAACCTACTATAGGCTAAGCAGCATTTGAGGATACAAATCCGGATAAAAGGGTCTTTCCTATATGTAGTAAGTTGTTGCTTTGCTTACACAAGAATGAGAGTAGTAGTACTGGCAGCTAACCATGTCATTGGATTGTAATTTAAGAATGGTAAAATCTAACTTAATTTAGAAAATCGTCAAGGCACGATCCATAAAAGGATGGAGAAGAAACATGGAATTTGATGTAAATAGGCTCAGTCAGAGTTTGAAATCCATTCAGAATAATTAAGTAACTTAGAGACTACAGTGATTCTCTGGGTCCTCAGGACACAGCCCACAAACCAACCCCGAACTGGAGCTAATATTTTCCTAAGAATAAAGAGTTTTACATTCAGATGCTAACTCCAGTTACATAACGGCACTTGGACACGGCCTTCACCTGAATTCCCACATACTTCATAACATACAGCGTAGAGTGGCCCACCTGAACAAAATTAATATCGAGTGTCTGTTGTGACCTTTCCTATCACATTTTATTATATGATTGTCCTTAGTGAAATTTCTCTTACGTGCCTATGCCTTTCAAACGGCCGAGGAGAATAAAAAACGACAGGAAAAGGTCGCACCACTGCACGGTGTGCGGTGTGCGGCTCTGATTTCAGGGGAATGGGAAATTCAGATGCTGAGGAGCGCTGGATCGCTTCCACGAACCTGTCAGGGGAAGGCGGCGGCCTGTAATGATCACAGGCCTCTTTGTTCAATTGAGTGTGACTCCAGGAAGCCAGCGTTCAAACTGAGTCTCCTCGGGAACTGTCTGCTGATGGAGATGTCGCTCCGTGAGAGGAAATGCTCCCAGGGGGCTGCGATTCTACTGAGAAAGCAGGAGCAGAAGCTGGTGTCAGGCTTGGCAGTGTACTTCAATTTAGGGGAAGTGTAAAATTCTAATGCAGTAAATAAGGATGAGCTGAAATGCTCAAGGTGCTTCCTTTCTTGTCTAGTAGATATTCCCCCCCAAAAAGTTTTGAAATATTTCTTGCTTCTCCAAAATCTCAACAGAAAATAATTTTTGTCTTACTCTCTCATTTTACCTTGATTTTTAAATAGTACATATTAAGTCAAAACAGATCAATTTGTATTGAACTAGACCAAAAGGGATAACAGCATCCAACTCATTTTGTGTGCATGATGTTATTTAAAAATAATAAAACCGCATTTTACCCCTACTGCCTAAAGTTTGCACTACAAAATGTTTAAAAGAACATTTGAGCAGAAAGAGACAGTGGCATCTGATCCGATTCATTCATTTCATATATAAGCAAGCTGACCACCCACAGTACCTTGCAAGTAAGTGACACATTAACCATAGAATGTACGTGGCTTTCCCGCCAGTCTAAGGCTTTACATGATAAAAGGAATGGAAGTTCTGGAAATACATACAAAGTTAGCACACATATCAGTTGTCCCAAAGTGTGGTCTGGGACCAGCCACACAGCCTTCACTGGAAAGGCATATTCTCAGGTCCCACCCCAGGAGTCCTAAATCAGACACTTTTTGAGGGTAGCGCCCAGAAATCCGTCTTTAACAAGCCCATCCCCTGCGACCTCCTGATGATTCTGACACGCACTGAAGTTTGAGAACCAGAGATATGGACGCATACAAAACTCTGCACACCTCACACCTTTGTTTTGTCCATGTGGATTTTAGCTTCAACTTGTCAAATTCTATCAAAGGAAACTATTATGGAGAGATTTTAAACAATTATGCCATAAAACCTACTAACTTTTTGATATTTGATTTTCCTATCCAGGAACATGAGGTAGTTTCTGATTACCGCATTTCTGGGGCTATAAGACACACTGGACCATAAGATGCACCTAGGTTTTAGAGGAGAAAAATTGGGAAAAAATTTTTGAAGCAAAAATGTAACATATTTAATAACCTGCGAACCCACTCCACCATGGCCACCCCCACCACACACACACGCAGCAAGCCAGGGAAGCTACATTTGGACTATAAGACACACCCCCATTTCCTCACAAATTTGGGGAAAAGGTGCGTCTTACAGTCTGAAAAATACAGTAATTTAAATTTTCTTTAGTGCTTAATAAAGTTACATAATTTTGTCTATAATACTTCTGCTTCTATTCTATGTGATTTGTTCCTATGTACCTTGTTCTTTCATTTGTACCTAAAATTATAGTTCCTATCAATTTGTGCTGGTTTACTGAAATACTTTTTATACACTGATCTTGAACATAGAACCCTTTCTGAAATATTTAATTCAAGAAATTTATTTGGGTTTCCTTTTCGCTGCATCCTCTCCAGCACTTTTTGTTTATTGCTTTGTTTATGATGGCCATTCTGACTGGTGTGAAGTGGTATCTCATTGTGGTTTTAATCTGCATCTCTCTGTTAGCTAGTGATATTGAGCATATTTTCATGTGTCTCTGTATGCTCTGTATGTCCTCCTTGGAGAAGTGTCTGTTTAAGTCCCTTGCCCATTTTTTAATTGGGATGCTTGTCTTCTTAGAGTGAAGTCATGTAAGTTCTTTATATATTTTGGAGATTAAACCCTTGTCTGAGGTATCATTGGTAAATATGTTTTCCCATACAGTTGGTTTTCTTTTTATTTTGATACTGTTTTCTTTAGCCATGCAGAAGCTTTTTATTTTGATGAGATCCAATTTGTTTATTCTTTCCTTTATGTCCCTTGCTCTGGGACAAATCAGTAAAAATGTTGCTGTGTGAAATATCTGAGATTTTCCTGCCTATGTTCTCCTCTAGGACTTTAATGGTATCATGGTTTATATTTAAATCTTTTATCCACCTTGAATTTATTTTTGTGTATGGTGTAAGTTGGTGTTCATTTTTTTCTTTTCTTTTCTTTCTTTCTTTTTCTTTTTTTTTTTTTTTTTTTTTTTTTTTTTTTTTTTTTTTTTTTTTTTTTTTTTTTTTTTTTTTGCACATAGCTGTCCAGTTCTCCCAACACCATTCCCAAGACCATTTATTGAAGAGGCTATTTTTATTCCATTTTATGTTGCTGCCCCCTTTGTTGAATATTAATTGACCATAGAGACTTGGGTTTATTTCTGGGCTCTCTGTTCTGTTCCATTGGTCCATGTACCTGTTTTATGCCAGTACCAGGCTGTTTTGATTACAGTAGCCTTGTAATACAATTTGGTGACAAGTATTGTGATCCTTCCTACTTTGCTCTTCTTTCTGAAAATTGCAGCAGCTATTCAGGATCATTTATGGTTCCATATAAATTTTTGAAGTGTTTGTTCCATGTCTGTAAAATATGCCACAGTACTAAATATTGGTACTTTAATAAGTATTGCATTGAATCTGTAAATTGCTTTGGGAAATATGGACATTTTAATGATGTTAATTTTTCCAATCCATGAACACAGTATATGTTTCCATTTGTTTGTGTCTTCCTTAATTTCTTTCTTCAGTGTTGTATAGGTTTCTTAATACAGGTCTTTTACCTCTTGGGTTAGGTTTATTCCTAGGTATTTTCTTTTTCTTTTTGCTATATCAAATGGGATTTTTCTCAGAAAACAAAAAATGGATTTACCTTTTGACCCAGCAATTCCAGTGCTAGGATTACATCGTAAGAACCCTAAAACACCAATCCAAAAGAACCTATGCACCCCAATGTTCATAGCAGCACAATT
Source organism: Anoura caudifer (assembly GCA_004027475.1). Taxonomy (NCBI): domain Eukaryota; kingdom Metazoa; phylum Chordata; class Mammalia; order Chiroptera; family Phyllostomidae; genus Anoura; species Anoura caudifer. The sequence goes on along the minus strand of PVKU01007709.1, from coordinate 9,070 downwards.
TACAATAGCCAAGTGCTGAAAGCAACCTAGGTGCCCATCAATAAATGAATGGATCAAAAAACTATGGTACATTTCACAATGGAATTCTATGCAGCAGAAAAGAAAGAAGGAGCTCCTACCCTTTGCAACAGCATGGATGGAACTGGAAAGCATTATGCTAAGTGAAATAAGCCAGGCAGTCAAAGACCAATACCATATGGTCTCACCTTTAACAGGAACCTAAACAACAAAACAAACAAACAAGCATAATATAACCAAAGACGCTGAAATTGAGAAGGGGCTGATAGTCACCAGAGGGGAGAGGGGAGGGAATTTCAGGGAAAAGGGGAAGGGTTTACAGGAACAAACATAAAGGACACATGGACAAAACCTAAGGGGGGTGGAAATGGGAGGGAGGTGGGGAGCAATGAGTGGGTGGGGTGGGATGGGAGTAAAAGACCGAAAACTGTACTTGAACAACAATTAAAATAAAATTAAAAAAAGAAATTTATCTGGTATACTGGCTGAAAACTCCAGTGGTATGTAAATTAGATATTATGATCATAAAAGGAACACTTTTTCATATAGCTCATAGTACTTATAATGGCTAAACATAAATTTGAAAGAATATTCACTTTATCAGGTGAAATTAGTTCCTATTGTCTCCTTTCTAAAGAGTTTTATCATAAATGATTTCTTATATCAAATAGTTATTTTCTGATCTACTGAGAAAATCCTGTTTTTATATGTGCTACTGTTATATCATTCTTACATTCCAGAAGCTTCTGCTTCTTCCTCTTCCTTGTCCTTTTTCTCTATTTCCTCTCCTTCGGTTTCTAAAGAGTTTATATAATATTGGAGTTACCTGTGCTATGAAAAAATTTTATGTCCTCTACATGAAAAGTAATCTGGGAAAATTGTTAGCAGAAGTGTTTTAAAGTACCGATTCAATTTATTGATGGATTAGCCAAAATTTCTAGTTTTAATCAATTTTGGAATATATATTTTCTCTAAAATTTTTAAACTTTTCTAAATTTTCAACTTTATTGCAAAACAGCTGTTTATACTATTTCCTTAACTGTTTAATAACAGCTGCATTTTTAGTTAAGTACACTTTTTTACTTCTTAATGTTATTTGCTTTTTGTCCATTATAATGCTGATTCGATTTTGTTGTATTTTGTTGAGGTGTTTCTTTTTTTATATCAGTGTTCATAAGAGTTCTTGGTCTGTAGTTTCCTCTCTTGTGGTGTCTTTGTCTGGTTTTGGTATGGTATTCTGCCTCACAGAATGAATTGAGAAGTATCTCCTCCTCTTCCATAGTTTGGAAGGGTTTGTGAAAGATTGAGGTTAATTCTTTTCCCACTGGAAGAATGAAAAAAAAAATGAAGCAATTTTGCCTTAGTTATTTCTTTACTAATTGTTATTTGATTACTATTTCAATTTCTTTGTCATTGGTCTATAAATATTTTCTATTTATTCTTGAATCAGTTTTGGCAGTTTGTTTCTTTCTGGGAATTTGTCACCTAAATAATAAATTTGTTGACATATAATCATTTCTATCATTTCTAGTATTACTTGGTAAGCCTCTTTATTTTTGTAAGGTTGTAGTAATACTCCCTCTTTCATTCCTAATCTTAGTAATTTGATTCTTCTCTCATTTTGTTGGTCAATTTATCTAATGTTCTATATTATCTTGCTTCTTACCACTCTAGTTTTTCCTTCTGCCATTGACCCCTGATGAACTTAACCCTGCCTTTATTTCAAATCTTCATTTGAGTCATGCTTTCTCCTCATCCAAGACTTTTCATACACCTTTCCCAGTAAACTTTTACTTATCTTTTCTCTTTTTTACCTAGTTAATTACTACTTAGCTTTTACAACTCTATGTGTATGTCATTTATAAAGAGCTATCCATGCCCAACCTGTTTTACTTTTTCTTTTTAATAAGAACCCTCACCTAAAGCATTAATAAATTGTTTTGTGATTATTTAATAAAAGTGTTTTCCTTCTAGTGTGAAAGTTCTAGTGAAAATTATCACATTTCTCTGCTTAATATTTACTATATAGAGCATGGCCACATCATGGTTTCTGAACTGTTATTACTTCTGTTCAAGATACTAGAAAAAGACAGATATAAAACCTCAAAATTTCAATCCCAAATTTTCAATAAAGAATTTTGCTGGACCACCTAGACTTAGTTTTCATGAAATCCTACTAGAGGGCTGAAGCACATAGTACAAAATATTACTACAGCGTCCCAGGCATGAGGCCACAAAAGCTGTGCAGTGGGTTCCTGTGAATTCAAAATATACATGAAAGGGGAATTACAAATGCCCTCTTCTGCAGTACAAATTCCTTATGATTAGGCTGCTTTGCACACAAAACTGCAATTTTTTATTACATAGACCTTGGCACAATGATTTGCATGTGGGAGACACTCAATACTAAGTAAATTTAGTATTCTAAACTTAGATGGGTGTCAAAACTGGAATTTTTAAATTGCAACATAACTTTTATTATCTCCTTGTTGCAGAGGTCAATGTCACTATCTTTGCTGACATAAAAATGAAAAGTAATAAGCTTTTATGTCTGTCAAAAACTGAATATTTGTGAATAACTATATAAAATCAACATGTGGGAATATATGTATAAAATAAAAAATAAGTGGCTCAGAATAACTTGTGGACAGATACAGATGAAAAATCAGTAGATCTGTAAACATTTTTAATTGATTTGAGAGAGAGAGATCAATTTGTTGTTACACTTGTTTATGCATTTATTGGTTGATTCTTTTATGTGCCCTGACCAGGGATTGAGCCCGCACCCATAGGGCATTGCGATGATGCTCCAACCAACTGAACTACCTGGCCAGGGCCCAGTTTTTGAAGTTCATGTAAGAAGTATGCAAAAAAGGTCTTTAAGCCTACAACCACCGTCTTTTTCAGAATACTTGTATATATTATTTTCAATGTTTGACTTATCTGAAGAGTAATCACACTAATTTAGGAGAGAAATCAATTGTAAGATGTGGTGTTATTTTACACTTCTAGAAATACAGGGGTGCACAAAAAGTAGGTTTATAGTTGTGAGCACATGAAACAGTTTATTCTTGTATTTTTTTATTATTTTTAGTAACTATTTATATTAATTCTTTTATTACTTATTTGTATTACAAATGCAAGCGTACTTTTGCCCACCCCATATATTGCTAAAAATGAACTTCTACCCAAGGCTTAGTAAGGAATGAAATTCATAGGTAACAAATATGGGGAGGTAAAGTCCCCAAGAGTATCTTTTCTGTATCGTCAGTTACACCTTTTTAATGAAAAACTGTGAATTTAAATTAGACAGTTTGATAGATGTGAATTAAAGTAATGGAAATTAAAAGTGTAGGTTTGAATAACATTGTTTGCATAAGTGCTAAAATAGCAAAAGTGATTAAATAGGTTTCCTGGGATTACCCTATGGATAAAGAGTTGCTCAATTACTCATATAGACACATACACAGCAATGCACATTTTCATAAAATTTAAACACTTAAAGGCTGTCTTCTTTGGATACAGAATGCTACAATACCTTGCTAAATTCCTTTAAGTGCAACAAAATGCAGAATTTTATTAATTTTCTGCAATAGGCAATATCTTTAAAAATGGAATAATTACATGACTCTCAAATTCTGAAAAGTAAAATTTTACAATTGACATCTCTCATTATTGAAAATTACTCCTTTTTCTATTCCATGCCTCCAATTTACATTATTATTATTTAAACTCCAGAACTGAGGTCCCAAAGTCTATTTCCACATTAGATTAAGTTTTAGAGTTTTAAGGAAGAGTCATAAAATTAGATCACATAGCTGAAAAACCAGTACGTGAAGCATGCTGTGTCTACCACACATGATAACCTATGTTCTAGATACCTTCTCCACTCCATGCTCACGTATTCCTACCTCAGCTGAAGAATGATTTAGTCAATTCCCAAAAGAAAGAGATCTCAGCTGCATCTCCTCACTCAACTCAATGTTACAAGGCCCCTGTTTATGGAAATATTTATTAAATACTTTTATACACGAGGGGGAAGCTCCCAAAACGGAATTATCCTCTAGAGGGTGGGCCCCTTTATAGTACAGGTTTCCTCTGCCAGCTGAGTGTTCTAGGAACCCATCTGGATCAATGTTCCAGCTCGTGTTGCTGTGAGAGGCTGCATTCAGCTTCAGTGAATGTTTTCTGAAGACTCTTTCAACATGTTTGTCCATTGCATGACGGGTGATTTACAAGTGCACCCGCCCATACCATGCTCAGTGTTTAGCAGTTTTTGACCAAAAATGCCATGACCGTCATGCTGCCCCCTATTCTCCTGACTTCACCCCAAGTAAGTTTTTTTCTTGTTTCTCTGGATGAACAAAGTCTACAAAAGGAAATGTTTTGCTGATGCAGAAGAGATGAAACAAAAAATGGCAGAAACTCTAAAAGGCACTAAAATTGATGAGTTCAAAAATCTGTTTTGAGCAGTGGAAGAAAAGTCTCGATAGGTGTATTGCATCAAATGGAGAGTACTTTAAAGATGACTGAAGTTTAAACATGTAAGAGTAAATACACAACTTTTTAATAAATTCCATTTTGGGGGTCCTCCCTTGTATTAGGGTACAAAAGGGGAAATATCTTTACCCAGAGCTCTGTGGACCACTCCCTCATTAACGTAAACATTTTCACTCACTATTAGAAAATAAATGCATTTTTAGACATTACACCATCTAGTCTTGTGTAAAAGCACTCCACACTCTTAGCTCAGTACAGCCTCCTTTCCTAGCTTGGTCTTATTTCACTCTGTGAAGCCTGTAGGGAGAAAGTCACATGACCCCTTTCTCCTCTAAATGTCTTGTAGGAACCCAGGACAGACCACTGCTGTTTGCTGCAGAAAATGCCAATAACTGATGTCTACACCCCCTACATTGGTCTCTGCATCTGATCATACATGTCAACGTTGTTCTGCTGATATGACCTTGCCTCTGGAAACAAGGCCTCTTATGCAGGGTCTTTTTCAAAACATCTCATAGCTGACTCTATTTTGCAGGGTCTATGTTGCATTCTCCAAATCCTTAAGCATCATTAGTTGATTGTCAGTCCCAAAGCAGACACTGAACTAGCCATTTCGTTGATTCAGATGTCATTCCCTGAACTGTTCCATCTCCAAAGCACATGAACCAAAGTCTACAAATGTTTATCTTGGACTTGACCTCATATAGCTTAAAGTGATGTAGGTTTATCTCCAAAGGCACCACAAACAGGCAATTCCCCTGATATAAATTCACACTCTACAACTGCTACAACTTTCAAACAAATCTCATGTATGTTCTGAGTTAGTAATAAACTAAGGATCATAAAAACCAGTTTCAAAATATTTTATCTGGTACTACTTCCATGATATAGCATTCATTTTACTTTCTTGTACCTCTGGGACCTCTGGCAACCAGAAAAGTCTCATTTAATATATTTGTATACATCGACTAACTTTTGCACACATGAAGATTCAAAATTATCCTATTTTTCTTCTGCAAAAGAGGGAAGGTACAGTTAAGAGAATGGCTTAGGATTTCACAAAGGACAAATTGCAAAAGAAGTGATTAAATTCCAATATAGATTATGTATAGTTTAATCAGTTATCTCCTCCATTTTGATGATGTCAAAAGATAATAAATATATAATATGTATTTGTTTTATATAGATGTGATTCCTTCTATCTGATCCCACAGTATCCCTGAAAATATGGCACAATAAATACTTCTGCTTATTGAATAAGAAAACAAAGAGTCCAAGATTTGTTAAAGTGTCACCACAAGAAAATGGTGGGTCACAGGTCAAATCCAGGTCCCTCAGAAACAGAGCCCAAGCATTTCCAGGGACATTTTTCTATCAGTACGTATGTACAATCAGCAGTGGAGAAATTAAAGGCCCTGCTTACTCTTTTTCATGTTTTATAGATCTAGGTAATTATTACAGTCAAGTTTTAGTTTTAATGTAACTCCTATTGTCCCACTAACAATTTTTCATCTAGGCATTAGTTTGTCTTTAAACAATATAATGTTTTTGTATTGAAAAATTATTATACAAGATTGAAATGGATTAATTCAAAGAAGACTTTTTGGGTAATGATAAGAGGAATTTTAATATTAAAGACTCCACAATGCAGGTATTAAATTAAGATTATTTATTCTAACTTGTGGAACCCAAGGGATATATATGTATATGCATATGTGTGGCATATATTAATATATATTGTAGATAATATATAGTACATATATAAGAGAATATGCACTTGTACAAGAGATCAGAATACAAAATTGAGGGCAGACAAAATTATTTAGATTGGTACAATAAGCAGGAGAAGGGTATTTATTTGACCCACATCTAGGTACCTAGTTATTCTAACCACAAGAGATAGTTCTGGGTACCTACATTTTAATAGGTGAATAAAGTAGACACGTTCTCTGTTTTAATGGGGCTTACATATTATTGGAATTATCAACGGAACAACTGAAACAAGTGTGTTGGTTTGGGTGTGTGGTGGCTGCCTTCTAAACGCTCACCACTTAACTCATGTTAGTAATTAGAGGTAATTAACAACCCCTCTGTTTCAAACAAATAATTGTAATTACACTTGCCTAAAGCTTTCCAAAATATTTAGCAATTTACTTCATTTTGCCTCTTTTAACAAGAGCCAATCTTAGGTTAGAAAGAGAGAGTATTCCCTCAGTAGGCAAAAATAATCCCTTAAAGTGAATCCACAAAGGGCGCTTTAATGGCTAAGGCTACGAAACTGGTCAACTACCATAACCGAAATACTTGTCAGAGCCAAATTATCTTAGAGATTTAGACTAGTGAATATGTTTTACCTGTCAAGAACCCTTAGATTTACACACCATAGTTATGAGAATTAGAATAAGAATCTGTTTATCACTTTGATGAGGTCTGATCACTTGCACATTTTTAGATTATTTTAGTTGCTACTCCGGTTTGTAAATGAGCATGAGGAGAGGCTGCATGAGAAAAAGCTACAGTGTTTCAAACAGAACCTAATAGGCACTGAAATGTTTTGTGTTATGATTCCTCCACAAGCTCAAAGCAACCAAGCAGCCAGGTCAGGCTGCTGGGACTGTTCCTGCTACAGATTCGAGAAGCCCCCTATTTGTGGCACTTATTGGCAAAACAAGTTAATTACAGCAGTGGCCCAGCTGGACGGAAGCTAGGAGGACCTGGCTTCTCCCGGGACAGCCTGCAGGGGGTTTTGGATGCACAATACAAAACCACAGGTGCGTTAACACCCAACAGGGACACTGGCCAATGGAAGACAGGTTCTGGCAGGGAGCTTCTGGATAAATTCTTTCCCCTCCCTTACCCTTCTGAGTCCTAATACTTCACATGGTCTCCCTAAAGATATCCAGGGAAACCGAGTATTTAGTTACTTCTTGGTGTGGTGGGATCTTTTAAGATGTATTTCTTTAAAGTCCCTCCTATTTGGTGAAGACTATACCCAGTTTGCTTTATTGATAAAATATGTCATGCCAATTTTCCCATAATTAAGTTTATCCTCTTGCTTGTTATTTAATTCTTAATTTATCTAAAACCTATGGACCGAGTGCCTACTATGTGCTAGTAACTAACTCAGGATATAGCACAAAAAATAACTAAAAAAGTTTCTGCCTTCATGGAGTTTACATTCTAATATTAGTAAAATAAACATAGAAATACATACACATTTAGTAATAGCAGGTAGAAATAAGTGATGTGAAGAAAAATGAGGCAGGGGTGAGGAGGGATGTGTTGACTAGGGAAGATCACTTCAAGGATCGGACACTTTCATTCTCAATGAGGAAGCATTAGAAAGAACTTTGTCAAATGAGCTGAAACCAGAGCACAGATTTTTTGTGACTTCTTGGTAAATCCTCTGAAATTGCAAAAATAGTATAAAAAAGTGAGCCAAAAAAACATTTATGGCATTGGCTGTTGTGCTGCAGTGATTGATGGAGGGCCTGTGAACTGAAAGGTGGCCAACTATATTAGCATCCTCTTCATCTTATCCATCCAAAGTTGGGTGTCAAGAAAACGTTGTTAGTATGACTGGCATAAAAACAGACACATGGGTAAATGGAACAGAATATAGACCCCAGAAATAAATCCATGGCTAAATGGTTATTTAATTTACGAATTAAGAGTCAAAAATACTGAGTTGGCCAAAAAAGTCCATTTAGTTGTTTTTGTAAAAGACACATTTTTCATTTTTCCAATAACATTATTGATTTGCATATTTTGAGTATGTCGGCTATCTCCTGCTATTGTCTTCTAGTAGGTAGAGGCCAGGGGTTCTGCTGACATCCTCCAATGTGTAAGACAGCCCACAGCAAAGAATTATTTGGCCAAAATGTCAATAGTACCAAGAAACTTCACAAACCACTTTTGACATTTCAATCAGTCACGTACCTTCTCCATATACTACACAAATCATTTTTTTTGTATTTCAGTTATGTTTTTACCTTTCTTGAAAAAATTAAGCATAATATGCAAAAACTGTTGCATATTTTCTTCCAACTTCAATATTAAAATGGCTACACAAAAATTCAGCAATTTTGATGTTTTTTTAAATGCATGCTGATATGACAGCTGTCACAATACAATCTAACAAAATTGTTTCAATTGAAGTTGAAGACAACTAAGCACACTACAGCCATCATGTGGAAAAAAACTAAATGAACTTTTTCACCAACACAATACAATGGGGAAAGGACAATCTCTGCAGTAAATGGTGTTGGGAAAACTGAAGAGCCACAAGCAAAAGAATGTCTAGACTATCTTAAACCATACACAAATATTAACTCAAAATGGAATGAAAATGTGAATGTAAGATATGAAGACATAAAACTCCTAGACAACGGAGAGAGAACATGGCGGCATGGTAAAAGGACGTACATCTCTTTGCCTCCCACACATAGGTCTTAAACCGGGACATTTTTCAATGCAGCACAGCAAACAGACACCAGAAACACAGCATATTTGAAAACAGATTATCGAAAATTGCAGTGGACGTTGAAAAACC